>SNQJ01S0033292.1:69880-101202 GCA_010110895.2 Picea sitchensis
AATCAGACTTTCTCTTCTTCTCATACTTCTCATTCGAATAATGCAAATGCTAATATGCCATATTTCAAATTGGATGTAAAATTTGAATTACCAATTTACAATGGAGATTTAGATGCTGAAAAGTTAGACAATTGGATCAAGCATCTTGAAGTATACTACAGGATGAAGGGAATTAATGATGACCCTTCCAGGATTTAGTTGGCCACCTTGTGAATGAGTGGGATGGCTCTTACTTGGTGGGAGAGCAAGATTCAGCAAGATCTTCGAAAGAATGGTAAAATTATTTCAGTTTGGAATGAATTCATTGAAGTATCAAGGAAGCAATTTTATCCTTTGGGTCATATGCAACAATTAACCATGAGTTGGAAAATGTTTAGACAAGCTAAAGGAAAAAATATTCAAGATTATACTTATGAATTCAGAAAAAGGGCTATTGCATTGAATATTTCATTAGATACACATGAAACTCTTCTGAAGTACATTGGTGGCATGCATTCTTATTTGAGACATACTTTATTGATGTTTAACCCCAGTAACTTGGATGATGTATGTGTTCAATCCACACATTTAGAAGCTAGGGGGAAGCATGCTAATGATACTTTTGTGAAGAAATCATCTAAATTTGACATAAAATCGAAAGGTAAAGATAAGGGGAAAAAGAAGATGGCTACTGTTAAAAAGAGGGTGAAAATCCTACATGTTCGCATTGTCAGAAGGGGCATGATGTCTCTAAGTGTTGGAAACTTCATCTGGAGTTAAGACCAAAGAAGTATGGAGGAAACAAAGATAAAGGCAAAGCAAAAGCTATTGCAGCAGTTATTCAAGACTTGGGATCCAACTCAGGTGATGAAACGAAGGTTACAGTTGTCGGAATCCAGGGTAAGAATAAAGGTATCTCACTTCCCATTGATGCAAATTCAAGTTCTAATGCAAGTAAAAATCTGCCATCTACTTCTAAGCAAAATGATAAGAAAAGAAGTGCATTGTTTCATGTTTGTGTCATTGCAAATCACACAAAGATTGATACATTGTTTGATAGTGGTTCACAAGTAAATTTGATATCAGAAGAAGTGGTTAAGAAACTGCATCTAGTTACCATGCCTCGTGAAAAACCCTATCCTCTTGGTTGGGTTACTAATGATACATGATTACAAGTTACAAAGAAATGTGTATTAAAGTTGGCAATTACTGAAAAGTTTATGGATGAGGTAGAACTGGATGTAGTGCCACTTGACATTTGTGGAATTGTACTTGGGAGTCCATATTTATATGACCAGAAAGAAGTATTCTATAGAGAGCAGAACAAATATCATCTCTTTAAAGATGATGTGGAATATATTGTGCGAGCACATAAGACAAAAACAAATCTAGCAATAGTTTCTGTAGGACAAATGAAGAGGTTGGTAAATGCTAGTCAAAATTTTGTATTAATGATGGTTAAGGTGAAAAGTGATGAGATCTCTAAATATTTTGAAGGATGTGATCCTAAACATAAATCTGAAATGATTGAACTTACTTCTGAGTATGATGATTTATTTCAAGATCCGAAAGGGTTACCACCAAAAAGAGAGATTCAGCATGAGATACAGTTGCAGCAGGATGTGCCACTTCCGAATATAGCCATGTATCAGATGTCTGTAATGCAGAACGAGGAAATCAAGAAGCAGGTTCAGGAGCTGATTGAGAAGGGGGTCATCCGGCCAAGCACTTCTCCTTGTGTCTCTCCTATAGTCTTGGTTCCAAAGAAGGATGGGTCTTGGAGAATGTGCATCGACTACAGGGCCCTTAACAAAATCACCATTAAAAATAGGTATCCTCCGCATTGATGATTTGCTTGATCAGTTAAAACATGCAATTTATTTTACTAAATTGGATTTGCATAGTGGGTATCATCAAATCCGGGTTGCTGAAAATGATGCTTGGAAAACAACTTTTAAAACGAAACAGGGTTTGTATGAATGGCTTGTAATGCCTTTCGGGCTATGTAACGCACCTGCTACTTTTATGCAGGTCATGAATGATGTCTTTCGACCTTTTATTGATGATTTTGTAATCGTTTACCTGGATGATATCCTTGTCTTTAGCAAGACTTGGAAGGAACACATTGTACATGTGAAGAAAGTTTTAGATGTACTGAGGAAGGAGAAGCTTTTTGTAAAAATGTCTAAATGCGAGTTTGCTAAAACTTCTTTAGTATATTTGGGCCATATTATTGGTGGAGGCCACCTGCGAGTGGACCCAGCCAAGGTTGCTATCATTGTAAACTGGCCATGGCCTAATACCGTTACTGAAATCAGAAGTTTTCTGGGTGCGGTTCAGTATTGGAGGAAATTCATTTCTGGGTTTTCTTCCATTGCTGCCCATTACATGCGTTGACAAGCATTAAAGAAATTTTCCAGTGGGGAGGCAAGCATCAGAAAGCCTTCGACACTTTGAAGGAAAAGATCAGCACAATGTTGGTTCTGAGATTGCCAGATTTGCAACATCCATTTGAGATCGAAACAGATGCCAGCAGGTTTGCCATGGGAGCCGTTTTGATGCAAGGGAGGAAGCCAATCTGTTACCATTCAGAAACGTTCTCTACTGCGGTAAGTAACTATCCAACTTATGACAAAGAGTTCTATTCTTTAGTACATAGTGTGAAGAAGTGGAAACATTATATCATGGGTAAAGAAACAAGTATACATACTGATCATCAGCCACTTCAGTATTTACAATCTCAAACTAAAGTACAACAAAGTAGACATTTAAGATGGATGGGATTTTTACGACAGTTTCATCTTGTAATTAAATACAAAAAAGGGATTCATAATAAGGTAGCAGACATGTTATCAAGGCCGCCTACAAACACTTCAATCATTCTTCAGAACAGTTCATTAACGCATGAAAGTTATATTGAACAATATGTTGAAGATAAAGACTTTAAGAAAGTATATGCATCACTAATACATGGTAAATAGGAAGAGAACTATTATGTGCATAATCAACTCTTGTATCATCTTGGTAAACTTTGTATTCCAGAAAAAGAGAGAGTACATGTGATCTGAGAAGCACATAGTTCATTGATTGCAGGGCATTTTGGAGTAAGTAAAACGTTGTCAGTATTGCAGAATCATTGTTATTGGCCTCAGATGCAAGAAATTGTAGCTAAATACATACGAGGATGTGTTATGTGTGCAACAAGTAAGCCTAGCAATAGGAAATTGGGTTTGTACACACCTCTTCCAGTTTATTCTCGTCCTTGGGAAAGCATTTCGATGGACTTTGTAGGAGGACTACCTATGTCGAGGAAATGGCATGATTACCTATATGTTGTTGTGGATAGATTCAGCAAAATGTGTATCTTGATGCCATGTACCAAGCAGATCACTACTGAACAAACAACTCATCTTTTCTTTTAGAATGTTTGGGTACATTTTGGGCTACCCATGTCTATTGTATCGGATCGGGATACCCAGTTCTTGGGGGAATTTTGGTCAACATTATGGGAGCTTATGGATACTAAACTGAAGAAAAGTACAACTTTTCATCCACAGACTGACGGGAAAAGAGAGGTAGTGAACAAGACAGTGGTTCAGCTACTCAGAGGATATTGTAGTAAGCATCCTAAACTTTGGGATGAGCAGTTGCAATATATACAACATGCTTACAATCATGCAGTTCATTCTTCCACGAAAAGATCTCCTTTTGAAACTTGTTTTGGTTATCTGCCTAAAACACCGATGGATTTCTCTTTTGTCAAAGATGCAGTGAATGGGCATCATGATGCAGATAAATCTCTTAGATTCATTCAGAGAATCCAAGCAGTGCAACAGGCAGTTCAGGAACAGTTGGAGAAGAGCCAGGCAAAATACAAAGCCAGACAAGACAAGCATCGAGTTGATCATCAATTCCAGGTTGGATACCGAGTCTGGTTACATATCACCAAAGAACGAATGAAAGGTGAAGCTAAACAGCTTAAGCCTATCATGTATGGTCCTTTTGAGATCTTGGAAAAGATTGGTACTAATGCTTTTCTCTTGAATTTACCTCCATACATGCAAATCTATTCAGTTGTCAATGTTGAGAATCTTAAATTGTATGAGCCTCCTATGATCATGGATGAGGAAACTAACATGCAGATTCCTTCAGTTGACGATATGGCACCTGAATATATGAATGAGTTGCAGGATGATTCCATTCTTGATAGAAATGTAAGGACTTCACGAAGGGGGAATGTTGAGTACCTTCGAGTGGGGCTTAAAGGTATGCATCCTAGCAAAGCAAGATGGATGGAGATTGGAAAAGTGAGGGAGTTGTACCCTCACTTACTTGTAGAGTGATTCAGGATTTTGGAGGTCCAAAAGCTCTCCAATGGGGAGGAATGATCCAGGGGGTCATTCGTCTTCAAAGATACACCGATCCAAAATAAGGAGAAAATGGTACAATGGCAGTGAAGTGGCAATGCAATGCTCAGTTTTGGTAAGAATAAAGATTTTACCACATTTACAATGGTCTTGATATATGGTTTTAAAAAATAAATAGATATGAAATAACTTTAAACTCAACCATACACTATGCTATGTCACATGGTGCGAACAACTAAACTTAACCACCAACCAATGTTGCAAGGCACGGTGACATTTCTTAACATTTGTAAGATGGGTGCGCGGGTAAGTTAAACATTTGTTGTTTCATTTGGTGGATCATAACAAATGTGTAACGTTACATGGTTTCATATTGTTAGTTGTAACAGTTTTAGCACAACTCTGCGTTGGCAGAGTAACGTCCGGCTTGCTGTAACAGTTTGCAGTTATATCGTTTGATTTGTTGCCACGTTTTCATAGCTCGGCGACTTTCCATAACAAGTTTGGAGTTGAGCGCGGGTTTGTTAACAGGTTTGGCATGATTTGAGCCAATTTTTATAGCCATAACAATTCCATGCGCGAACAGTCAGTTTCAGCTATGAATAGATCTGTTATGTTCTCAAATCGCGCAACGATAGATGGAAACTCGCCAAGGTCGGGGGTCTCAGCCTATTTAACTCAGCGTTTCGCCATGATGAGGGCGGAGTTCTTCATACATATATTTTCAGATGCTAGCAATGTCATAGTAGACTGTTCTCACTGCGTGTTTGGCTTTCCACGCCATTTTGGAGGCCAATTCGTACATTTCAAGAGAGGGGAGTATTTGCTGTAATTTTTATCTAGATATTGTTTCTGTTGAAGTCGCCCATTCTCTGTTTCACTTGGTTTTCTTTATCAGTTTGTAACTTCTATAGAGGTGAAGTTGTTTCTATCGAGATAGAGGATAGAGAGAGGGTTTAGCTGTGTGTTGCCAGATTGTTGTTTATATGTAAAATCGACTGCACTATGTTATGATTTAGTTTTCTTTTCCTTTTGAAGGCTGAATTGTAATTTCCAGAAGAGAGGAGTCTTGAGGGTTTTATACAACATTCTGTTTTGTTGCTGAATTTGATGTTCAGAGATTCCAGAAACATTTTGTACCATTTTAAATCCATTAATTGGATTGGTACTCATTGGAGAGGGACTCGAAGACGTAGCCTAGTGAAGGGGGTGAACTTCGTTAACAACTTCTGCGTTTGTGACTCTCTTTTACTGTGTATCTTTCTATTTTCTCATTTCTGTTCCAGCTATTTCCATTTCAGATTATAAGCTTTTATTCATGCTGTTCAAGTTCTTTTTCCTATGGTAATGAAATTCAAATAAGAGCATTCTTTTCAAACTTTAAAGGCACATAAGTTGAGGTCTTACGGATCAACTTTATTGTGCGCATCCAGGTGTGAAGAAGATGTACATAGATATAAGGAAACTCTAATTATGGGTGGGCATGAAGTGTGATGTAGTCCATTTCATCTCCAAGTGCCTAGAATGTCAACAAGTGAAAGCCGACCACCATCACCCGACATGCCTCCTACAACCACATGATGTTCCTATGTCCAAGTGGGAAGTCATCTCTATGGATTTTGTTGTGGGGTTTCCGCTCACATCCCATAGACACAATGTCGTTCTTGTGATAGTGGATAAGTTAACCAAGAGTGCTCATTTTATTCCAGTTAGAGACACTTACGATGTCACTGATGTGGAACGTGTGTTTGTAAATGAGGTTATCCATTTGCACGGGATACCTAAGAAGATCATTTCAGATAGGGACTCCAGATTCACTTCTAGGTTTTAGATAAGTCTGCAGTCAGTGTTGGGGACTCAGTTGAACTTAAGCACAACTTATCATCCTGAAACAGATGGGAAAATTGAGAGAGTAAATCAATTCATGGAAGACATGCTTAGGATGTATGTCATCGATAATCAAACCCAGTGGGATAAGTACTTACCTTTGGTAGAGTTTGCCTACAATAACAGTTTTCATAGCTCCATCAGAATGCCACCCTACGAAGATTTGTATGGGAGGCCATGCAGAATGCCATTGAGTTGGGATAGACTAGAAGACCAAGAAACAGTTGGGCCAAAATTGATTCAAGAGATGGAGGAACAGGTGATTCAGATTAGGCAAAGACTAAAGGAAGCACAGGATAGGCAGAAAAGTTATGCGGATGCACACAGGACTGATCGAAGTTATGAAGTGGGAGACCAGGTTTTCATTTGTATCAGGCCTAATAAGAGTACCATATGGTTCGGGAAGGGGAAAAAGTTGTCACCTCGATTTATAGGACCATTCAGAATCTAAGAGAAAATTGGACCTGTTGCCTATCGTCTCATACTGCCACCCCACTTGCATAAAACTCATAATGTATTTCATGTATCTATTTTATGTCATTATGTTGCTGATGAATCACATAAACTCAATTGGAAGGAATTGTAGGTATCGGACATGGGAACTCTCACGGTAGAACCATTACGCATATTGGACCGTAGAGTCTGACAACTCAGGAACCGTCTAGTAGACCAAGTTAAGGTCCAGTGGGACAAGTATATCGGATGCGGGAAACCTCACGGTAGAACCACGCATATTGGACCGTGAGTCCTGAACCTCGTGAACCGCCTAGTAGACCAAGTTGAGGTCCGGGGACAAGTATAGTCCAGGATCTTCCACTTGGGAAGATGCCGAGACATTACGACGATGTTATCCCTCACTTTTTTTTTGACTACCTCGAGAGTATGTTTCTCGAAGTTTGGGTGTGTGTAACACCACCTTTGACTTAGATAGCTAGACTACCTCGAGCCTATATACTTTATTTTCTAGTCACAAGAAACTAATATTTAAACTTTAAAATATATGAACTTTGCTGAATGTTCAAATGTTATTGATGATAATGTATGTAATGCGATCTACCATGAGAATGTAAGTTTTATGAATGTTTAAATGTTATTGATGATGATGTATGTAATACATCTATTATGTGAATGTAAATTTTACCAATGTTTAAATGTTATTGATGATGATGTATATGATGCTATACATTGTGAGAATGTGAATTTAAACAATGCTTAAATGCTATTAGGATGATGTTGGATATGATGCAATTCCATTTTGGTAGATGATAATCTTGAAGGAATGGGTGGCCTCTAAATCTCTGAATTATGGGATATTTTGAGATCTATTTAACTGAAAATTTTGATGTTAATTTATCTACATATGTGGATACCAAATTGAAATGATGATAGCATGCAATTACATGATGATAATGCATAGAAATGTATGAGTTTGTGTTACGACTAATCTGGTGTTATAGGCTCTGAAATAGCCAAGGGATAAAGATGATGGAAATGGATCTCATGACCACTAGCCAAGAAACACTATGGCATGAATATTGTATGTGAAATTATATTGACTTGGATGTGGCCGCTTGCTATATGTGGACCAAAGGTATGATTTCGTGTGATGATCACGGCCTCAAAACCTAATAAATGATGAAAAACCCCTTAACATGGTGCCAATTGTATATTTCATTGTAGGGCGTGGACCCTAGCTATGATTAGGAGGGGTGGAGGCATTTCCCAATCGTATCATCCTCCTCAAACCCCAAGTCATGGAGGATCTATGTGTTTAGTTCCCATGCTCCCCAAGACGCAAGTGCATGATGACTGGCTGATGCCTACTAGAAGCTTCAACGATATAGTGACACTTCCACTTATGGGGTTCCATTTGGAGTTAGTCAATATAGTTGACGCCCAAGATAGTCTATAGCGCAGGGGAGGATACAAATGAGATGGAAGCAGGTTAGGGAAGTTAGTGATGACTAGTAATAGTTGAAGGTACGGAGATTTGTCTCTTTAAGTGGAATTCTAATGTTTTCCCTTAGAAAAAAGAAAAGATGTGTATATGAATATTCATAATTTCATAACTAAACCACACCTGTCTAAATAAAATTGTTGAACCTGATAATAGTAATTATGTTGATTTTCTCAAACAATTGATTGGTTTGTTGTCTTTAATAAAAGACTAGTCTTGCTGACCTGGATTGGATTGATGCATACATAAATTACTTTAAGGGTGATAGTTTCACTATTATAATACGTAACGATTATTAGTACATGCACGAGACTTGTATGTACTAGCTACACATGCATTTATTGTACATATACACTAGTATGCATGAGTTTTCTTGACTTACTTACTATTAATGTCGGTTAATTGTTATGAATGTGTGAACCATGTTTCTTTTCCTTTGACCATAGGATACCTTAACTTCAGGACGAAGTTTCCTAAAGGGTGGGTGTATGTAACAACCCTAGTTGAATATATGCTTAGGGATTATTAAGTAAAATATATTAGGTAATTAATTTTTCTAACATGTTATTAACTAAACAAAGATTGGCATAATAATATTAATTAAATATTTATTAATTAATTAACTGTTATAATTTTGATTCATTAATTAATTAATTAAATATTTAATTACCTATCGCATTGAATGAACAGGGTAATAAATTTAAGAGGGTTAATAAATTTAATTGTTAATTAAATGATCTACGTATACTAGGGGATAAGAAGCATTAAAAATAAGGATAAGGAAACATTAAATAATAGGGTAAGGCATTAACTATGTGGATAAGATAATGAATGTGTAGATAAGGAAATAAATGAGGAGAAAGGGCAGTGAAGGAGGGATATGAGCGGAGGAGGTTTACAAAAGAAGGGGATTATCATTCTTCTTGTTTTTGGGGAGGATTATCATTCTACTTGTTTTGGGGGAGAGGGTTCTCTTCGATGTTTTGGAGGGTGCTCGGGGAATTGGCTGGTGAAGAGTTTGAGTTCTATAATCGGGAAGGATCAGTACAGGGGGCACCAGTTTGCTGGGGGTTTTGGGCACAGGGGCCAGGATATCCATATGGTATCCTAGAGCTAGGAAGTTGTTCCTAGTTGGCAGGGAGGAAAACTCAGTTTTGGGGCATAGTTTGGTCAAAGAAATAGGCTTGGCAGAGCAGCAGGGAAAAGCAGCAGGGAGGACATTCAGAGGTCGGGACTTTAGCATCACACAAAAGTATTTTAGGTACGCATTCTCATGAATATGTAATGGTTATTTGAAATTATTAGCATGTTGTTATTTAGATTTCTGCTGCTTATATGAATTTCTGCTACTTATATGATGACTGAAAGAAATTAATTAGAAGTAATTTTTATCTGTTTAAATTTATGAGTATTTTTAGGCTTAATTTTAAACCAAGTCCTTACATAAAGACAACGAGATACAAAAGTCAGGGGGGAAACCTAACCTACATGCTCAAGTTGATCATTTGAGATTTTTCCATGGACTGTCAAAAGTTACCCAAAACTACAAAAAAATGTTCTAATACCCGATCATACCCTTCCAATGCAACTCCTGAATCACTCTAAATGGTTTTTGGTTTAAATAAAATGATAAGGGGGGCCAAAAAAGTGACAAAAAGAGGCCAAAAGGTCTATAAATAGAAGCTGCCAGCTCATTATCACCATTGCTGATTTGGAAATTGACTCTGGAGCAAAAAAACTCCTTTGATAAAAGTGGTGATTCCGGGAGCTACAGTGGACAAAACGACCATCTGTATGGAACAAGTAAGTATAAATTATCTCCTCTTGCAATTTGAATCTTTATTTATGATTTGGGTTTCAAGTTTTGGGGGGGCGTCGACCTTCAAAAGGTTGGACCTAGGTCCACGCGGCCTATCTTATGATAGGCCACGTGTACATTCAGACAGAGTAAAAACTGCACGTGTGTACATACAACTGCCATCATTATAGCATGCGTGGACCCCCTTATTGAATGAAAAATTAAAAAAAAAAATGGGTTAACCCTTCTGAACTTGGTGTTTTTCAAGATGTATGTTCATTGGAGGGAAAGAGAGCATGAGGAGGTTAGTGAGTTGGTCAGGGAAGAACCCAATGTTGTGGCTGCCTTAGTGCAATGTGGGCTACTCAAGTTCTTCTTATGTCCTTTTATGAAGGCACAACCTAGGCTACTGAATGCCTTGGTTGATTATTGACATCTTGATGCAGAGGCCTTTATGTTAGAGGGGCCATCACTGGTGCGTACGACAGGGGACACATATTTTTTGAATGGCCTCTCCAGGAAAGGGGAACCAGTCAACTTCCAGACATTTCTTTCAGGGCCTCATAACATATCAGAATTGATAGGACTTTATTGTGTGGCTGGTACAGACCGATCGAGCTCACAGGTGCCCATAAGCAATATCATTGACTTATCACTACAGGCGATTGTGTTTCTTATTGGGCGGATGACTGGTTCTGTGGCTCTACATCAAGCATCCTGTGCACAGATGAACTGTATAGTCCAGTGCTTAAATGCACAAATATTTGATTGGAGCACTACACTGCTAGATTGTATGAAGAGGCAGCTGATAGATTGTTGGTCATGGATGTAGAGGAACTTCAGGTTTGGGACCATTCTATGCTCTTTCTTCTTTGAAAGAGTTTCGAGCTTCAGTCCTTGAGTAGTGGTATGAGGACATCAAGCCTCTCTTCTTGCAGTTTGTAGATGGGCAGTGTTACTGCCATGACAGGGTGGTGGAAGGACCAATGAGTCCTTTGACAATGATTTCTTCGCTTGGTTGTCATGACAGATCCTAGTCATAGAGGATTACCCTTATGTTGGGATTGATTTCTCGAGAGATCCTGAGATACCAGTACCTACTAGTGAGGAGAAAGGAGAGATGGGTAAGCTTACATCAATGTTTTTTTTCTTTTTTTTGTGAAACATATGTAATTTTTATGTTGTTTTTTTTTATATATCATTTTTTTTTCATACTAGAGTATTTGACGGATATGTGTCTGTTGTGTGAAGATGTGGGACCAGTGCGACCTGTGGACTATGCGAGGAACATGTGTCATCCTCAGCCAGGGGCCGCACCTGCCACCGCAGGGGGACTAGCAGTAGCAGGAGAGCTTCCAGTCGACGAGGTTGAGAGGGTGTTGAGACGAGTCGAGCGAAACTTTACCCTGCTCACCCACACGGTCCTTATGGTAGAGATTGAGGATCTGCCACCATCTATGCAACCTCATGTAGTGGGGGCACCATGGACATGGGTCCGATTGTTTTGGATTTTGGAAAACGATGTTGATCAGTATAATAGGGCCCACAGGCCCTGACCTTAGTTAGTCTAGAATTTTCACATGCCGAGAGCACTACTTGTATATATTTTTTGAGGGTATAAGCCCCATGACTCGTTACTGGTCATACTTTTGAGGTGCTTGCATCCACCTATGCACTCCAGTGATTATGACATTATATATGGATTTTTATGTCTTTTTTTGCCTTATGGATAATATTTTCCTTTAAAAATGTATTTACATGTTTATGTGTATGTCCTTTCATATGTGTGCGAGATGCCAATCTAAAATTTGATTAGCTAGAGTATCTGTAATTTGGTTTAATCTCTAGGAACATGAAAATAAGTAATATAATCAAAGCTTCGTTCTAAGAGATGTACCCTAAGGAATCGGCATTGTAAAGTCAGATCATGAACACAATAGACTTTATTTAACTGAGACACAACCAGCTGAGCGTCGAGATAGACCCATAGATGAGAGATACCAAATGACAGGGCATCACGAAGCAACTCAATAACTGCACTATACTAGGGGACATTGTTTGTGGTGTCACCTAAGCATATACCTCCGGAAGATAATAACTGGCCTCGAGGTGTAAAAATTACCCAAGCTGCGGAGGCAAGCCTCTGAGTGTGCCGGCTAGCACCATCTGTGTACCCAATGAACACCTCAGATTCACTTGACATCTGCCACAGTGATGAAAGATAACATAAAAAATGACACATCCATAATACTAAAAGAAACTAGAAAGTAATAGTACAAAGACTATACATATGTTACAAAAAGTTACCCATGGTGACCTTCCTATGAGTAATACTCCTTGAGGTAGAGCCCATTTCTAGGCTCTACCAAAGCATTCCCTTCAAAGTCAACCAGATGATAAATGCCCTTTTTTAGAACCTCTTTTATGATGAAAGGTCCAAACCACATGGGTTTGAATTTTCCTGGCCCCAGGGGGTCCTTATCTTGGTCATAGACCAGGACAAGGTCGCCTTCAGAGAAAATCCGAGGGTGAACAGACCAATCATATTGACACTTGACTTTATGTTTGTGAGCCTCATTGGCCAGGGCTGCATCAGGATGCTTTTCATTGAGCTGCTCAAGGTATAATAACTGCTCTTCACTTGGAGAAGTGTCTGGCAATAATTGTACTACCAACTTTAGGGACGGGATCTGACATTCGATAGGAAAGATTGATTTTAGCTTGTAAACAAGTTGAAAAGGTGAGAAACTAGTTGCAGTCTTAACAGACATTTGGTAAGCCCATAATCTCGAGTATAACATCAAATGCCAATTTGACTTGGCTGAGTTGATCGTTTGTTGTAGGATGGTCTTAAGAGATTTATTTACAGCTTCCACCTGACCATTTTCTTGGGGGTAGTAGGGTGACGAATGTTCTTGCCGTAACCCAAGATTTGATGTTATCTCGGTCATCATTTGGTTCTGAAAGTGACTGCCATGGTCAGTGACAATCTCTCTTGGGACATCGAACCTTGCTATTATCTGGTTGAATAGAAAGAAAGTCACAATCTCGCTATCATCTTTAAATGTTGGCATAGCTTCGACCCACTTCGTGAAGTAGTCTACAGCTACAATGATATAATTGTGCCCCCTTGATGAAGGAGGGTTGCATGTAGTGTAATCAATCCCCCACTTGGTGAAAGGACCAACTGTGATGACAGGAAATATGGGAGCGGGATGTGCCCTTATCTTTGGAGAGAAGATCTGGCACGGGTGGCACTTCTTGATCGATTCGATACAATCTTTGATTAGTGTCGGCCAGAAGTAACCTACTCGTAAAATATTTTGGGTTGTTGCCAACCTAGACAAATGACCGCCATGGGCTCCAATATGGGAATTGTTAAGCATGATAACTTCTTCTTCATGAGTGAGACATCGGCACAGGACGCAATCTACACCTCTTCGATACAACGTATCATCGAGTATGAGATAATTCTTATCTTGATGGTGTATATGTCGACGCTCATCACGAGAAGCAGAGGTGGGGAACTTCAAGGTCTGGAGATAGATAAGTATATCTTCGTACCAGGGATCCGAAGATGTGATCAAAAACATATCTCCTCTGATAGGCGACTCTTCGAGCACAACATCACCTGACTGAATCGGAAGTTCCGAAGTAAGTTCTGTGAAGACCAGTGACTTTTTGGATTTTTCTAAAATGAAATCAAGGTCAAACTCTTGGAGGACGACTATCCATCTATTGATCTTTCCACCTATTACCCATCGTGTCAACATGTACTAGAATGGATTCACAATAGCAATGACGGTGGTGTTGCGAAACAGAACATAATGATGAAACCGTTGAACAACATGGACTGCTTTCAACGCAAGTTTTTCGATATGAGAATAATTGAGTTTCAGTCCTACAAGGCCTCGGCTCAAGTAATAAATCACATATTCTGAGAACAAGTCATCTTCCTGAACTAAGACCATGCTGATGGTTGACTCTGTTATAGCTAGGTATAATAAGAAATATTTTTTATAGTTAGGTGGTCGAAGTAGAGGGGCAGTCGTGAGGGCATGTTTCAATGTGTCAAAAGAGAATTGAGTGACATCGTCCCAATGAAAAGGAATGTCTTTCTTCAGTAAGCACATAAATCCCTTTGTGATCTCGGCATAGTTGGCGATGAAACATCTTAAAAAATTTACCTTGCCCTGTGAAGTTGAAGGATTGTACGTGGGGGAGGCAACTGAATTATTGCCTCAACCTTGAAAGGATTGACCATGATCTCTGTTGTTGACACTATGAAACCTAACAAACGTCCTGATGTTATGCAAAAGCTGCACTTATTTGGATTCAAGCGAATCTGGAAGTAGCGACAATGCTCAAAGATAAGGCGAAGGTGTGTGAGATGATCTATTCTCTTGTGAGATCGAGATGCTAAATCATCTAAATAGGCCTCGACTATATGCTTGAGGTCATGGAAAGCAAGAGACATGGCCTGTTGAAAGTTCACTCCAACATTTTTGAGACCAAAGGGCATCTTACGATAAGTGAATGTACCCCATGTAAAAATGAATGTCATTTTGTGTTGGTCTTTAGGATTGATTTGTATTTGATTATATCTCGAAAAACTGTCCATGAAAGAGAAGGCCTCGCAACCCTCACATTAATCAATTATCTGGTCGATGAATGGTGTGGAAAAATTATCTTTTGGACAGGCCTTGTTCAAATCATGGAAGTTTGTACATACATGAATCGTGCCTTGTTTTTTATTGACCGACACAGAATTTGACACCCACTGGGTCAAATGGATAGGATAGATAAAACTGGCTTTTAGCAGTTTCTCAACTTCAACCTTAATGGTTTCTTCTTTCCCGGGATTAACTAGATGAAGCTTCTGTCGAATAGGCTTGGCATCTGGATAAGTTGTGATTTCATGTTCTACTATTTTTGGATCAATGCCTGGAATTTCCTCATAAGACCAGGAAAAAACGTTGCTGAATTCTTTAAATAGATCTGTGTAGATTTGAATCCCTCCGGGGGAGTAGTCAGCTCCGACGAAAACATTCTCTAGGATGCTAGGGGTTCTGGAGATATTGATCAATATGGTTTCAATGATGGTTTCCATATTACCCTCAGCATAGAACTCGTGTGTAGCTAAGGGATTAATAGGACAATACCTATCTCTAGTCATAGTCAAGGTGAATTCTCTAGCTTTGATTCTGCTTAACTCTGGGAGGAAGTATGATCTACGATGAAGATCATCCTAGGGTTTGTCCGGACTAGTCATTGCTTCAATTACTACTTCATTGGAGGGTAAGACTAAGTCTAACGAATCAGTGTCAACAAAATAACCTTGAGCCCAAATAGGCTCTAGAAGTGCATCTAACTCTTGTGCAGGAGTTGGATCTATGTTGGTTGAAGCTTCTTGGACTAAAGAGTACGCTACTTCAGCTATAGACAAGGGCACGGACATGCACAGGTGCCCTGTCCCATCCATCCTGGCTGATGGGGAAGGAAGTATCCATGGATTATTGAAGTAAGTCATGCGAAATGATGAAACTTGGAAAATCTCAGCCTTATGGTGGTCGGATATGAACTTGAAATTTCCCTAAGGGGGCAAGTAATCGAAGGTACCTATCAAACATGGGCACAAACCAACCCCTATGTTGACTATGCCTAGTTGAGGATTATCAATCATCAAGACCGTGGACACCCCCAATGAAGGGTCAGGTCTAGATAAAGACAATTGATCAATGGTCACAATCTGGTTCTCATGTGGAAACAACAGGACTCGAAAAACTATAGCAACCACTACTTGTATGGCATAAGTCCAACTCCTTCCTAAAAAGAGATTGTAGTCGAGGGACACGTCGACTACTTCTACCTCAACGCACATGGTCTTCCTTCCTAACTGCACAGGGAAAGAGGGAATGATACCATGTGGTCAGAACGAATGACCATCGAAAGCAGTGAGAAGAGTAGGTGACGGAGACAAAACGGGCTGGCCAATGGCCTTCCAACATGCCAACAACATAATGCATGTCAAGGAAACCTCATCAACCACTGTGTGGAAAATATTTCGAGTAAAAGTGTTCGTGGGGTGATCCACTACTATCTGAAATGCTATGTGGTAAAGAAGATGAGTTTTTAAGTCGATTGTATCCAGCATGATGGTACCTGAATTATAGGTCTCGGTATATCCTAAAGCGGTTAACAAAGATTTCCTCTGAAAAAGGTAGCTTTGGAGGACCTCCAAAGAGGACATCGCATAAGGCGTTTGAGACAAATCCTCACCACGAAATAGTTTTGGGTGGCCCTTGTGTTTGGGTTGTGAGAAGATTTTTTGAATGTGCCTTTTGGGATGTGTGTCATTGTTTTGCCCAAAGTCTTCTCAATCTATAGAGGAAGAGATGGGAGTTCGGCTTCTTTGCCCTTCTCAGAAGTGTTTGGTTTACTATAGTCATGCGCTCTAGTTGATATAAAAGAATCACCCTTCATCATATACACATTCGCGGATGCGTGATTGTTCGAAGCTAGAGAGGGTCCTTGACTGCCCCCTTCCGCGCTTGTAGAGGCTTGGGTTAGGTTTTTCCCATGCTGAAATGGATTGGTTAACATAGTAGGTTGTTGTTGTGTCACAAATTTTTGGGCCTCTACAAGCCGAGGACATTGATGGGTCGGGTGGTCTTCCACGCACAAGTTACACGAATGCCTTGCCTTTCGTTTCTCAGTGTTGCCCCTGCCAAAATTATTAGTGGGTTTCTTATCCCCCTTACCCTTCTTTTGTTTTTTTTTCTTTCCTTTAGGCTACTGGGTGGCCTTTAAATTTTTCAATTGCACTATGTTTACATCCGATGTTTTAGTAGGGGGAGCAGCCAAAACAGTGGTTTGGCTGGCCGTTGTGTGTTGTATAGACAATTGCTGCAATTGCTTTGTTAGTTGCTCAACGAGATTTGTTTGTTCTGAACCAACAATACCATCGGCATGTGTTCCAACTCTCTGTCTGGTTTTATCAAGTATTGAGCGTGGCACATCTAGCAAGATCTCGTATAATAAACCGAACTGAGAATAGATTAGCTCAAGATGTTGAGCTCTCATGATGGCATCTTCTTCGGAAAATACTCCTGACGTCGCGACGTCTTTGGATAACTATGGGACCAAAGACTTAAGGAACCACTCAAGAAGGTATGCTGGTGGGACTTTAACCTTAATTAAACTCTTCTGGCATCTCTATTCTCAGATGTGATCAGAGATATGGTCCACTTTTGTTTGTGCGAAATTGGCCAGCAATTATGTGTCAGCATCGTATCTCACAGGTAATTGGAAATGGTTTAGGAAAGCCATTGCTAATTCACCGAAGGAAGAGTATCTTGAGCAGTCGAGCTCAATGTACCATTTTGCGGCACTTCCAATAAGAGTACGTTGAAACAATCACAATTGTACGGAGTCGTCTTTCAATGAGTTAGATGAGCACCAAAGATGGAAGGTAGTCACATGATCTCCTAGATCTTCGTTAGTCTTGGCTTTGAACTTTGGTATGTCCGAAGGAAAATTTGTTAGCATAGGGGCCAACGCGGATCATGATAGATAGGGTCATTCAACAACCTTGTCAAGTCTGGAAAATGCAAGGTTGTCAGGAAAGGTAGGTTGGGTTGTTGGTGATAACCTGGGAAAAAGGGACCTGGATTTTGACTGGCACCAAGTTGCCAGGAAAATTTCTGCTGCTGGCCTGGGTTCTAGTAAAAACCATGGCCATGACCAGCATTCAGATTCTATGTGTGAGGAGACATCATTGGCTGATTCCCAAAATAGGACTTAGATGGTTGGGAATGCATTACATTTGGAGGACTTTGGGAAGGGTTTCCCCATGCCAATCCCATGGGGATAGGCATAGTACCTTGTTTGGGGTTCCATTGATTGTGAAAAGAATTGCCCCAGATTGACATTCCTGACGAGGGAATGGATCCCTACCAAGAATTCCAAGGCCCTGATGCGGAAGAAGTTCCTGGGTTTGCCCCATGTGCAGGAATAGTAACCTACATGGGAATAGGTTGTCCAAAACTGGGATTGTCCCCAGTCAGGAAAGTAGCTAATGAGAAGGCATTGTTACCAAACGCACCGAATAAAGAAAGTGGTGTCAAACCTACCGACATATTATGTGAAGGTGGTCCTTGACTCCCTGCTCCAAATAAACTATGGTTTGCAGGTGGTCTGACGGATTGTTGATGAGTGCCACCGAGCGAAGGGGATGAAGGAGGTATATGACCTCCCCCGTAAGGGAAAGCATTAAAAGGAGCTGAAGTGCCCCCCATGTGGCCTTGCAGATGAGCGTTAGAGCTCCCTGCCCCCAAACCTAAAGTCTGTGAAGTGGAGTAGGAAAGTACATGACTTGTACTTGAGCTAGGCATCCCATATGAGAATAGAGGGCCTGTCGCACTTGGTGTGAAAGGGGTTGTGGCCGTCGCCATAGATGAGATCAGACCATTGTGCGAGGTAGAGGTAGTCGAGACCATGGTGGCTCGGACCGGTGACGGTGGGTTAGGAGGGGGAAAATCTCCTGTGGTGACAACTGTAGTGGGAATTCAAGAATTCCCAGAAGGAGTGACATCATTTGTTTCCATTGGTGCGTGGGACACTATCTGGCACTCATAAGGGTGAATCGGTACAATGATGGGTGCCAAAAGATCATTGGTTGGAGTTTCAGGTGGACCAAGATATTTTGCTCCAAAGTCTTAAATGGTCGTTTCCTCCGGATGTTGGTCGGGCATAATTTCTTGTGACCCAATCGCTTCAAAAGACCCTTGTTGGTCTATCTTTCGCCTTAGTGGTGGCGGAGGTGGCTCAAGTGTAACCAGTGATAGGCCTAAAAGCCTTCATGACTGGTGAAGCCCATGATCCTCCACTGTGTGAGAATATCAAATACACTCTAGGGATTTCTATTCATTCAAAAAACAACACACACTAAAAAAGTCCCTACGAGATAAAACAAGCAAACACTAAACTAATTGGAAGAACAGTTACAACAAACAACACTAGAGAAACATACCGGTGCAAGTGAAACTCGAACACAGAAGCACCCTCCGAGTATACTCTGCAAATCATGGCTCGATGTATGTCCTAGGTACCGTGGTATACCCCCACAGTCACCTGTGTATGTCTCTAAAAAGATAGGTAACTAGGTTGTCAGCGCACGAACAGTCACCAGGCGGGTACAGTCGAAAGTTGGGTAGACCACAATGAGTAGGGTATCGAGCCCGAAACCTGTCAAGGGTATCAAAAGCAAGTGGTCTGGAAGACAACTGAGGACCTCGAATGAATTCGAGACCCACAAAGCTCTGTGGCAAATGCAATCGATGGAATCGCAAGACAAGCCCTCTATATGTGTTCTCCACTATGATCGGTCCAGCTTTGGAGGGGTTATCTCCACTACCTTTCCGCACACGACCTCATGTTTATCCCCTGTGTTAGAGGGGGGTCCCAGATAAATTTCACGATACTGGACTTTGACACTCCCTAACTCAGACTCCAATGTTTGATGTTAATGGCCTTGAAGAGTTTCCTCTCCAACCTGATTCAAGGCCCTAACCCTAAGTTAGTTGGTTGACCCTACAAACATAAAAATTCTAATGAATTTTATATTTAGCGTTAATTTTTATGGCTTTTCTTAAGTCAAAGGTTATGAAAGTGAAACTAGTGATGTTTGAAAGATGAAAGAAAAATAAACAGAAAGCTGGAAACAAAAAACCTTTACTTAACTCAACTCTGAAACAACTTTTCAAACTTAAATTTTTTTCTAAGATCTTTGAACAACAAACTCAAAGCATGATTTCACTCGACTATGAGCTACTTAGGATCTAAGTAAACCATCAAGAACTTATGAAAGAAAAGACTTTTCCCTGGTTACTAATGCAAAACAACACTTTTTAACCAAACAAAGAAATAAAAGATTTTTTTTTATTTGAATGCTCACAAAGAAAAAAGGAAAAATATCAACAAGTCAAAACCAAGAAAACTTCTAGCCTAAGCAAACATCGTAAAGAGTCACTTTAAAAATCACACACAAGAAAATTAAAATTTGACTCTCACACTTGTCTAAAAACCCTATAAAAGAAAATTTTGAGGAAAAATTCTAAATGAAAAAAGAAAGCTATTGCTATGATCAAACCTAAGTTACTGACCACTATGACAGAGACCCAAAAACCTGAAAGGTATAACTCTTGTGAAAGGAAAGGATGACTACCTCACCTTCAACAAAAATTCTCTCCACAGGCACACTGCTGACAGTTCAACAACAAGTGTGTGCACGCGAGCTGTGTAAAGTCAGAGCGTGTGTACATGCATGTTGGCCTTATATAGACCATGTGTATATTTGAAACTCTGAGAAAAATGAAAATCCAAGCAAGCCAACCCAGGTAGAGACTACTAGTACTGAGAACCAAAATCTATTGAAGACTCAGAGACTTACTTTAACAGAAAAAGGAAAACAATTCAAGGAAAACTTCATAGAACAAACCAATCTAAAGTGAAACCTAAGCTATAGACTACAAACACCGAAGACTAGAAAGAGTTCTAGAAAACCCCTGAGAAGGACTAATTCTGACAGGGAAGAGGATGACTGCCTCTCTAAAAGAATTTTTCTGGAATCATACACGTGACTGACACTTCCTCAGCTAGCGTGTACACGTGGGCTGTGAGAATGTAGGGCCTGGGTACATGCGTGCAGACCTTACACATGCCGTGTGTACCTCTGTGGGTCTTGGAAAAAAAATACAGTCAAGAAAAGAAACATAGATAACTAGTATGGAAGACCAAAATCTCTATTATCTCAGACTTTTGCAGAAACTTTAAAAACAGGAAATGAAACTAGTTCTTAAAAATAACCAAAAAATATTCCTAGAAACCCTAGAGATTTCCCCAGTATTCTCACCAATTTTGTTGTGAGTGGGAAATCCCTCTATGGACTATCACTTAGGGTTTTATTATGCATGCAGAAAAGACCTAAAGATTCCTACTTTCTACCGTCGTCCCGGACCTAATCCCCATTATTCTTAAGCAAATACATAGTTAAGAAGATCAAGTGAGTATACCTTATTTCGGGCGTTTGATATCGATCCTTCTTCACGCTTGATATCTCTTTGACTACAGCTCTCCTCCCAAGGCTGACCTACATTCACACAAAACAAACAAAGAACTCCACATGCATTTGATATATAGATTAATGGGTTAGAGATTCAATCAACATGTACGCAATAAACCATGAAAACCTTATATGGTGGGATGAGAAAAGTACTTCTTTAATATTAACTTCAACAAATCAACTTACAATGATGAATCCAGCCACTACTCCATGAACCTAGTCCTGGGCTCCTCTTCAACTATCCTCTAACTTCTTTGCTCTATATTTCTCTTTGCACAAGGATGGCTAAAGGTTGGGACAAAGGGAATGTGCAATCGGGTATAGTTTCTTTACTATGATTCTCCTCTTCCAAATGGGATCCCTAACCCTTCTTTTATAGGCTAGAAGAAGCTAGGTATTTGGTCGAACCCTCGTCCATGCATGGCCGAAAGGTTTAGTTAACTCACCCAAACTTGTGTGTTCCGTCAACAACTTTCCTTTTTTTGTGCTTTTGTAGGTACACGCGGGTTTTTTTGGGTCAGCTAGCATGTACACGCATGCAATAATGGAGCAGGGTGCATGGGCCTTTATAAAAGGTGTTTTTAAGAAGAGTTGTTCAGCAGTGTTTTGGCAAAGAAGGAATTTGAGATGGCCTGATGCCAGGTAAGCATGTCTGGTGCAAATTAGGGTTATAACAGGAAGCTACGTGGATGATATAAATAAGAGAGAAAGGGTCTCCTATTAGCACCTAATGAGAATATATAATATCTATCATTTTTTGAAAGGTTATTGCAGGTACTCATTGATACATCTTAAGTTACACAAGTCAAAGGTAGAAAAGTAGGGTTGACAGTGAAAGTTTCGGAGTTTCAAAAAATCCCTAGTTTCTGAAGTGTACGTGGGATGCAGTGGAGAAGGGAGATTACGTACATGGGCTGAAGTGGAGAAGGTAGAGAACATACATGAGATGTAGTGGAGAAGGTAGAGTATGTACATGGGATGTAGTGGAGAAGGTAGAGTACGTATGTGGGTTGCAGTGGAGAAGGTAGAGTATGTATGTGGGCTGCAGTGGAGAAGGTAGAGCACATATGTGAGTTGCACTAGAGAACGCAGAGTATATGTGAAAAATCCGTGAAAGATTGAGTTGTTGAAGGTGCTAGGTTTTCAGAGTCTAAAAGCAAGCTCCCGGGAAGGTCTACAGTGATGAGGTCCAATAGATCTATCTATAGATTCAAAATGTATGTCATACTCTTATGTCTAGTTGGATGTTGTTGTCTCCATGAGATATGGTCATGGGAGTTTGAGGTTTTTTCCTAGAGATACTGTTGGTTGTATGGCACCTATGGTATGATCTAGATTTACAGAAATACAACACTGGTATGTTGGTATTATTCATTGGTACATCTTGTTGGTTCAAATGTTGAGACATAAATTATATTTCTTGATACATGGTTGAAGGTTTTGGTTGTGAAGTGGTTGTGAAGTTGTTTGTGTGGTTTTATGTTTCATATCAGTGAGGCTTTGATTTCTAGTGAGGGTTTATTACTATGGAACATGACTAGAGGGATGTATATGCACATGGTTTGAGTGATATCCTTGTGATTTTGGGTATGATATCCATGTTATAAGATATGATATATTAAGGATATTATTGTTACATGTTGTTGGTATATTTTGTATATGTTGGTACAAGTTATTGGTATAGGTTGATTACAGGTTATTGGTATATGTTGCTTACAGGTTCTTGGTACAATTTGGTTACAGGTTGTTGGCACAGATTGGTACAGTTTTACAGTGGTATATCTCACTGTGACAGTGTTGCAGTGGTTTCATCATCTATTTGACACTTACATTTCAGGGTGTTTGGACGGGGCAAGGATAGGTGTTTTTATCCACCTTCTGGTTGTAGCCGGATAACTTAGGGGGTTGTAGCCTTCTTTTGGTTGGAGCCAGAGAATTGTGGAGTTGGAGTTTCCCTCAGGTTGTATCCTGAAAATATAGGGGGTCGGAGCCTCCTTCTAGTTTTAGTTGGACAAAAAAGGAAGTTGGTGCTTCCAATGATTGTACTTAATAAATACATATAAGAAAAATCATTTCATGGTTTTCTCTCGCATTTGGTTTCCACGTAAAAATGATGGTGTACTGTGTATGTGTATGATTTCTCACTTCTCATGGTTTATTTATTCTGCACTTGTTGATTGGTATTGGTAAATAGATAATAAAGTTAGCAACACTTATATATTGTGATTAAAAAGTATTTAAAATTTCTCTATTATTGATTCACCCCCCTCTTAGTAATCCAACAATTGGCTCACTATCCTATTTCACATTTTCAAAATTACATTACATTTATGAGGATATATGTGACCTATGGAAATATGTAATTAAGGTATATCTGTCAATCCAACATAGGTATTCATAAAAGTGAACAAACCAACAATGAATATGTTGCATAGCATTCAACCATAAGCAATATATATATATATATATATATATTGGTTAACCATATGAATTCTTCCATCAATGTATAATCACCAAAATCAAAATCTTAATTGATATTTTTGGATAGATGTGACATCAAGATGGATCTATGATGGTTTTTAATAAATTTGTCTCACAAGTATAAAATTGATCCAATTTTGTATCAGGCAAAGATTAAATAGAAAAACACAAATGCACAAAGCCACTTCACAAGATCAAATATTGATTTGAATGAAGGGAACCATATCCTTCCAAGCTTCAAACTCACATAAAATATAAACCAACAATAAATCAATGAAGAACATTGATCTAGGTGGATATTGGTGTCCACTCACCTATTCCAACTGGCTCCTCTTGATAGATTTTATTTCAACATGTTTCTCTGTAATCATTAAATTTCTTTGTAATTGTGGGTTCTGCAATTTTGGGTCTATCCTAAATCCCCACACAACATCTAGGTGGATATTGGTGTCTGCCCATATATTCCAACTGGCTTATTTTGGAATGTTTCATGTTAGTACATCTTTTTGTACTTCCAGGGTCATTTTGGGGCCCTAAACAATGTTGTTTTTGTATTTCCACATTCAAACTATAGACAGAGTTAGATTTTAACGACATAATGTGTATTTATCGAAAATACCTTTCCAACGGGCTATCACACACCTAAAATGGATGTTGTATGCAAAATTTACAACCCCGGGAAGTTGAGGTACCAACTTAGCCATCAAGGCCCACATAACTTTTGGTGTTTCATCTCCTAGGGTTAGGTTTTTGGATGTCTAGGGTTTTGGCATTCATGAGTAATGTTAAAAAGGCCTCTAGAGCCTCATTGTAATCATTCTTCTTAGATGGATGTGCGTAGCAGCCACATCTCTTCTCAGAGATAACTACCATCATTCGAGCAAGTTATTTTCAGTTCTGTAGTTTTACAGTTTCAACCTATTTTATTTATTCAATAGAAGTTATTGTTCATTGGATATATGTTGTTGTTCTCTGTATCTCTGTGTTGTTGTAGTCAGTCTGTTATTCATTTTGTTCTGCTCATAAATCCATATCAAACATTCTTTGGTAGTTTACATGATGTATAATTAAAAAAAAATCAAATCTAAAGCATAATCCATTATGGAGTGAACCCAACATATTTCCTCCCCATTCTTCAAACAAAGTATGATAGAATAGAAACCTACCTTTCCATATGAGCAATATGAAGATATATTCAGAGGCAATGAACTAGCTGTATAATCATGAAGCATTCCATTGCTAGAAATATGGTGGTTATTGCAAAAGTTTTCTATTAAAACAACATTTAAGTTCCTTAGTTGACACTATTACTACAATGAAATGGAATCTCCTTTTATTATAATGAAAACAATCTATAAATTTATACTTAGTTGTAATGAAACCACTCATAACAAAAATGCAGTTGGTTTGCAAGTTCAAAACTTTTCATGCACAACTATTCCAAGGACAAAAATCCCAAATCAAATCCCGAGATCCATTTATTTAATTGTCTTCTCAATAATAAGGAAAAGAATTAAATTTTAAATCCATTTTGAATCCAATTTTCATAATAAGAACACAAATGTTCTCACTATATTTGAATGAAGCTCGAAACATTCAACCACTTAAACTACCTCATTGAACTTCGTGTGTGTGTGTGTAAACACACCAACGCATATCCATATTAAATTGAGATCTTTTAGACACTCAAATATTTTCATCTCAATTTATTTTTTATTCATGTTAGACAATGAAAACATTTCTATTCAAGTAGACACACATTTTCAAAATAACATAGTCTACAAGCACTCCAATGTTTGTGGAGAATCCAATTTTGCAAAAGAACATAAACGGAGCTAACATGAGTCACAAATATATAAAGAATCACTATGGAAAATGAAAATCACAACACTATTTGGAAAAGAATCGAAACACCTACATAGAACATCGCAGACAATGAAATTCCTCTCAATTACCAAGGTTTTTTGTTCAAAATAATATAGTCTACAAACACTCCAATGTTTGTGGAGAATCCAATTTTGTAAAAGAACATAAATGGAGCTAACAAGAGTCACAACTATATAAAGAATCACTATGGAAAATGCAAATCACAACACTATTTGGCAAATAAGCCAAACACCTACATAGAACATTGTGGACAATGAAATTCCTCTCAATTACCAAGGTTTTTTTTTGTGCATGCAAGATTCTTGCAAAGGCCACTAGAGAATGAAAATAGTTATACCCAATTAGGCATGCATATGAAAAAGACTCATAGAACATAATCTAGACTTTGCAAGCACCATGGGCTTTATAGAGGATCCAAATTCAAACAAGGCAGTTTTTTATTTTTATGTTAAACAAAATTTGTTAAACATGACAATAGACGAGAAATAAACAAAATCCATGCAAGAATATTGTTACTATCCAATTAAAAATTATTGTTAGTTAAATATGAAAGTCATAAAACAAGTTGACAAATAGAATCCAATCATTTGGATCTTTTGTGTAGGCCAAAGTAAACAAAGCAATTTATTTATAAAAAAAACAATCTCACGAGTATATAGTTAATAATTCAATCTTGTTTCCCGCAGGGGTGTAGACCGATTAGCAAGTGTCGTGTAAATGGAAGGAAATATGTAAAAAGAGGTCTCAAGGTTGATTCTCACCCTGATTTACTTTTTCTCCATTCGTGTGGGCTGCGTGGAAGCACCTGGGGTTATAGTGGTAGCGGATGGGTATCGAACCCTTGTCACGCGAGTACGAGAACTAAGAGTTGTCAATTCCCCCAGTACAAAAAAAAATAAAAATTCAATCTTGTTAAATAAAGATTAAATTGCAACCACATGAACTCAATAATTCCCTTATGGGATTCAAACCCATAGTAAAACTAAAAAAATAAGAAATTAATGAAGAACATTCTCAATTCATCTATGTACAAAACTAAAGTAAGACACCAAGAGAAAATTCATATCTAAAGCATAACTCATTGTGAAGGGAAGTCAACATATTTTCTCTCCATTCTTCAAAACAAAGTGTGATAGAATAAAAACCCACCTTTCCATGGAAAATACAGGAGCAACAATAAGATAGTGTTTATAATCATAAAGTATTCCATTGCTTAAAAAAAGGTAGTTATTCCAAAAGTTTGCTAAAATTTTCTCTTTTTTTATAATGAAAACAATCCCTAAATTTACATTTAAATGTAAGAAAACCAGAAATGCAATTGATTAATAGGCCCATAACATTGCATGCACAAATATTCTAGGCCAACAATCCAAAAAAAAATCTAAGGAGACATTTATTTAACTTTCGTCTCAGTAACAGGGAAAATACTTAAATTTCAAAGCCATTTTGATTCCATTGTTACTAATAAGAATGCATATGCTATTACTCGATTTTAGATTTGTTAAAAGCTAATGCGTGATAAATTGCCTTTTATATAGCTCAAATCCTTTGAAAATTAGTTGAAACTGTTGTTAATTCTTGTCTCACCAAACTTGTCCTTTGTCAAAATTCTTAAGTGATTGTCATGAGAATATGACAAGGGAACCAATCTTGAAACCTACTTTTACCTACAACCAAAGGACTCATTAAAAAAATGAATTTGATTGGTCACTCATAATAAAAATGAAGTCAATTCGTAGGTTGGATAACAAAAATGAAGTTGATTTGCAATTTGGGAATACCCCATGCACAAATATTCCAAAGCTAACCATTCGAAATCAAACCCCAAGAGCCATTTATTTAAGTTTCTTCTCAACACTAAGGGAACTCTTTAAATTTCAGAGCCTTTTTTGTTCC
This sequence comes from Picea sitchensis, assembly GCA_010110895.2. Taxonomy (NCBI): domain Eukaryota; kingdom Viridiplantae; phylum Streptophyta; class Pinopsida; order Pinales; family Pinaceae; genus Picea; species Picea sitchensis. The sequence goes on from SNQJ01S0033292.1 coordinate 97,255, forward strand.
AATTTTCATGATAAGAATGAAAATGCTATCCTTGGATTTGTTAAATAGAAAATGGATGATACTTACCTCTTGTATAGTGGAAATGACTATGTTAAGCCCCTAGGAAAAGCCCCATGTTAAGCATAAATACCCATGTAAATCACTAGATATTTTGTTGTTGTATTTATATTGTTATATAAATATTTTTGGTTAGACATTTCAATGAGACATAGTGTTTGGAATCCCAATCCCACCTGAAAGGAGATGTGGTCAGTTGAGCTGTGGAAGGTCTAGTTATAGCTATGTTGTACATAGGGGAGGCTCTCATCCCATGTGCATGGATGCTTTGAGTTGTACATGCACAAAATGTGTACGATCATCATGTTGACAACCTCTGTCTGGCCATCAATTTGGGGATGGAAATTTGTCGACTTGGTGAGCTTGGTGTCCAACATTGACCAGAGGCTGGACCAAAATTTACTGAGGAACCTATTGTCCCAATATGAGATGATAGACTGTGGGATCCCAAAGTGTACCCACACTCATTCAAAGAAGAGTTTAGCAGTGGCTTCTGCTGTGATATTCTTCTTCCAGGTCACCATAATGGCCATCTTCGAGAATTTGTCGATGACCATGAAAACAAAGTCGTTGACATGTTTAGTAGAAGGAAGGACCGACATGTCATCCATGCAGATGGATTCCCAAGGTCGACTAGGGGTAGGCCGCAGAGTATAGAGGCCTTGCTTCTTGATGGTCGGTTTGGAAATGGCACAGGCAGTGCATGATCTGATGTACTTCCCAACATCATGTAAAAGGTTTGGCCAATAGAAATACTTCTACAATACAGACATTGTTTTCTTGACCCCAAAATTCCCAATGAACCGACTATAGTGCGCTTCCAAAATCATCTTGGCATGCTTTCTTGAAGGAACACAAAGGTTTCCCAGGTGACATAGTAGTGCATCCTCGAGGTGAAAATTTGGAACTTGTTTACCCTCCAAGAGCATCTTGTATGTGTGGCTGAAATCTGGATCACTCTTGTAGAGAAGCAACTAATTAGAAGTCTTGTTCCCACAAGAGTTGAGCATGGTGGTTATCGCCATGATCAGTGGTTGACTGAGGTAGTCTAGAACATTATTGGTTCTTCCCTTCTTGTACTTGAAGTTAAAATGAAATTGTTGCAGATATGTGGACCACTTCTGATGGTGATCATTTTGTAACTTCCCTTGTGTCTGTATGAACTGCAAGGGTCGGTGGTCTATGTGGATGATCATTTACTTCCCAAAAATGTAATGCTTCCATTTTCGGCAAGCCTGCACAATGAAATACATTTCTTTGTCATAAGTGGGATACTTTCGGATTGTGTCAGACAATGTCACACTATGATATGCCACTGGATGCCCTTGTTGAGTAAGAACTGCCCCAATAGCATAGTCAAAGTCATCTGTCTCAATCTCAAATGGTTGTTGCAATTATGGTAATGTGAGCATTGGGGTACAATAGAGGCGATGTTTCAATTCTATAAATTCCTTCTGTTGAGATTCTGACCAAAAGAATTTTTCTTTCGCTCCTCCCTTGGTGACTTGACTCAAGGTCCAAGTGATGTGAGAGAATTAGAACACGAACTTGCAGTAGAAATTAGCAAGACAAAGAAAGTTGCGAAGCTCTATTAGACTGGTCGGGGTTGGCCAATCACCAATGACTTGGATATTTTTTGGATCCACATGCGACCCAGTCTCAACAATAATGTATCCGAGATACTGAACCTGGGTCATGCCAAAAGTCCACTTCTCCAAATTGGAACACAACTTGTGTTTCTGTAGTGTTTGGAGGAGCTGTCAGATGTGGTGGAGATGCTCTTCCCAAGTCTGTTTGAAGATGAGGATGTCATTCAAGTACACTACTAAAAATGAGTTGGTGAATAGCCACAATATGTCTTCCATCAGCCTCATGAAGGTTGCGGGAGAATTTGTCAACTTGAAAGGCATGACCAACCATTCGAAAAGGCCCTCCTTGGCTTTGAAGGCAGTATTCCACACATCGGATGGTTTGATTGGTACTTGGTGATACCTGGACTTCAATTCAATCTTGATGAAAAAAAATTCCCCTTTGATTTGGTACAAAATTTCATCAATTCTTGGGATTGGGTATCTATTCCGGACAGTGATCTTGTTCAGTGCCTGATAATCAATACAGAGTCTCCAAGTCTCATCCTTCTTCTGCACCAACATGATCGAGCATCCATAGGGCGATGAAATTATCCGTATGTGACCTTTCTGCAATAACTCCTGAATATACCTCTTGATTTCATCGTTTTCTAGAACATAGCACCGATATATCAGTCAATTGGGCAGCGACGCACCTGAGATCAGATAGATGGGGTGCTTGACCTGACAGTATAGAGGCACCCATGTGAGTGAGGTGAAGATGTCCCAGTACTCCTCCACAACCTTGTCCATTTTTTGTTTTCGTGCGGAGGAGCCTTGTCTGGAGGTCATGGCCACAATCTTGTTCTTTCCCTGAGGGCAGATCATTAGGAAAAAAAAATCCCCAGTTTTGGAAATGAGCTTACTTCATTTTTTTGTAGTAACCAAAGAGATAGTGACAAGAGATGGTACCTCTGGTATCCTGTACAACTTATTTCCATGGTAACAATAACAACATGAGGTCGGGACTCATACATAGCATGTCACTTCCACACGTATGGTTGGCCTAATCATACATCACAAACATCAAGAGGAGAAATTTCACATAATACCTCATCAGTGAAGGACTTGATGTTTTAGGGAAGGCAACACTACTGGCTGGTACTGAGATCCCATCCTTGGTGAAGCCACCTGATGGTATACGGCTGTGGGTTTTTTGTCATCGGCAAGCCCAAACACTTCATGACCTTTGCTGAAATGAGGTTCTTTTGGCTCCCTCTGTTGACAATGAATTGTAGCGGGGAACCCTTTACCCACATCTGGAAGTGGAAGAGATGCTCCTCCTCCTCTAGATATTCCATTTATTCCTTTTGGATCTTCATGGTGGCAATGGTGGCATTGGGCTCTGCATCGATAATCTACTTCCCTCTATCATTCCCCTTCTCAGGTTCTGATTCAGTGACGAAGCATGCATCTGATTCATAATCCCTCATCTCGGCCACCATTGATTGTTTGGCCCAAAACTCCCTTGTGTTGTGAGTGGAGATCTTATGGAACTCACACCACTTTCCCATGTCCTTCTTCATCTTCACGGTGTTGTTATTTTCTTTCAGATTTGGCAAGTTGTCTTGAGCCACCATTCCTTGGCTTTATCCTGTGTTCTGCAGTTTTAGGGAACCTTTCGCTTTCTTTTGATTCGCAGATCCAAAGTCTCACTTCTTCTGTATGAATTTCTTATCAATCTTGGTAGCATATCGGTATGTCGTACCAAGCGAGGAGATGTTGAGTAAATCCATTTCCTCCTGAATGTATCTGTGTAGACAACTGCGGTACTTCAACACCAAATGTTTCTCCAAATATTTGATACCCAACTTTGTGTGCAGTGTATGGAACAGATTCAGAAGCTCATGCACATATTGATCCCTTTGTTGTCGCAACGTAGTCCATTGTATGTACTTGTCCTCATATATTGTTATTAGATAAATCGGTAGGTGTGGACACCAACTGATCTCCCTAGATCCACCTAGATCTAGAACAAAACACACCAGAACATGACACTTTCCTTAAGTTTTAAATATTGAATTTACTAACTAAAGAGGGATAGGTGATATACTGTTTAAACATCGTTTCCTCTTTCTATCACCATCCTAGCTTCATTCCAATGCTCATACAATGATGAACCTGCAAAATAATGCAACCAACCAAAGTGATAGTAATAGCATAAACTCAATATAAACCTATGCATGTGATCAAGGAATCATACAATAAAACACAACAAGCTTTATAGGAAAGAATCGTATTACTGTATCATATTAAATGTGAA
>SNQJ01S0033292.1:108595-124035 GCA_010110895.2 Picea sitchensis
AACCAAGCTAACAATCCCAAGCCAAAAACAACTAACTTTCTCCATGAGAGCTCCTCTCCTTTTATAAGATGAAGAGGATAAGGTGAGGAGGTTAGGATGATCCCACTAAATCATGAAAGCAAGTAAGATCCAAACCATTTAGATTCCACCTCAGCATGGAAGTTTCTCCTTCTAGAAGCATCGAGAAGATGCTCGTTTTTCCCACGTATGATCATTCTCGCACCCTACTTATAGAGCAACATCCGAACCTCTCGCAACCCAGCTATGGTGGATCCTGTGAGAATCAGGCATTCTCGCACCTTATTCATAGTGAAACATGCAAAAATCATCTTTAATAGGGTTTTCATAGAGGAAAATGCAACTTCTTTTCTCAGGACATGGGAGACGGCTTTGAGCAGTAAAACAATAATATTCTCCCGATCGGAAAAGTCATGAACCAATAAATATCATTCTAATAAATTCAACCATATATCTATGGCATTCGCATATATTTGGCCATCAAATATGGGAATGTTAAAGTTTACTTGTACCTTAAAAGGGGTTACACCTCCAGAGTGGTTGTTGGACACATATGCACCGCCAATGGGCAATTGCTGAAGGATCTGGGTGAAGTTATCCATCATCGCGTTCCTTGGTTTTTCAAGGGCCTCCTTGATTAATATTTTGATAGGATATCCTAATCCCACGTCTTTCTTTTCATCCCCCATGGTCAGCGGCCGTCAAGGTTTGCGAGGCTGAACTTGCAAAGGTTCAACTAGATCGAGCCCTAACTTCTTATACCTCGACCTTGTTGGGGACATGCAAAGAAGGATCAAGAAATCAAAGACCTCTCTGATACCATTGATCCAAATTTATGCAGGAACGCAACAGAATACACAAATAACCATGAATACAAAGATGTAGTGGCAATAACACTTCATTTCATTAATATCAAAGAAATGAAATTTGTTTACAGACAGAATATAAATCAACTAGCTAGGGCACTGGTAGCTTATCTCTGACAGATGTGGCATCTACAAGCCTCTGAACTCTGTGTTACAATGAGCCTCAAAGTCCTATATATTACTGAGAAACAATGGAAACCCTAAACATCCAAAAACCTAACCCTAGGAGATGAAACACCGAAATATGGGCCCCATTGGGGTAAATTGGTACATCAATTTCACGGGGTCGTAACTTTGGCATACTATCTCTGTTTGATGCATATGATACATCATTAGAAATATCTATCCGAGGACTAAAACTACTGACAATGAATATCATGGTTTGGAATGGATTAATATCCATTGGAGGTTTGATGCCCAAAAAACGTCATTTAGGGCCTCAAAACGGCTCTAGAAGTTCAGGACCCAAAAAACTACCAAAAATAGTAAATTGTGCTACAATTAAGGAAACTGAAAAAATGAAATAAAAAATGGTGGGGGTCCAAGTGGAATAGGTGGGTGGCCACCAATATCCACCTGGATCATTAAGTTCCCCATCAAACACAGGTAGGTACTTATAATGCTTTGGAGAAAAATCATGAAGGATGTGAGGTACTTTTAAAGGATTGTATCTATGCTAAATCTTGGAGGGTGTTGGATCAAGTACAAAAGTTGAGACATCAACCTTGGTTTCATGAGGCTCATCAACTTGGCTATGGTCACCACATGGCTCAGATGGAATATTTTGATCAAAATCAATGATAAACTAAGGAGATATATGTACAACTTTAGGAGGAGGATATACAATTGCAAGATTCTCATGATCATCATTTGAATGGATCAGGTAAAGAAAAAATTGTTTAGCATGTTCATGAAAGTACAAAAGGTACTTAGTAAAAAAAAATATTATGTCTTGGAAAAAACTCAACTTTAGGTACTTGTTTTCTCCCATGATGTCCTTTCATAGCTCTGTCAATGGATCTCATCCTCTAGTGGAGTCTCTGAATCACATTTGACGTTTGATTGCAGTCGCCAATAAAATCTTCAGGATACTGAGTCTTTGGACAGTGGAGTCGCCATGAAAATTTTGAATTCTAGATTCTTGAAAATGGAGTCACTAGGTGAATGATGTACAACCTTTCTGTGTTTGAATACTTTTCACCATCAATACATAGATATGAAAATTTTCATTTCTCCCAGGGAATATTCTGCCTTCGCTCCCCGCCAATGGCGCCACAATGTTAGCATTAGGTAAATTTGTCTGGATGATAGACAAACGACAGAGGTAACTGTTTCAACCAACTTTAGAGGTGGGCACTAGCCTGCTCATCTTAGAGAGGGCTCTCTCGTGTCACTTGATGTTTCTTTGGCAATCGATGGCTAGATTTAGTTTGTTTTAGGAGTTTTTATAAAGTTGTTGGCAAGGAAGGGGAGGGACACTCAGGGCTATGGAGTCAAAATTCTGAAAAATGAATGAAAACATTGACTAGACAATAGAACTCTCCAAAGGATAAAGGATAAATGAGGCAATGAATTTGATTTGTAAATTGAAATTTGCAGAGTGTAAGAGGAAAGGGGAAAAACAAGTAACTGCATCAGAGCAATAATGAAATGAATTCTGAATTGGTTAGGAAGAAATACACACAGTTTAAATTGCTTCAGCCGAGAGAATCACAAGGTGAATTATGGGCCTTTGACTATCCAATTTAAATAGAAGACAGTGTAAATGAAATTAAAGAACAAAGGAAATACATACAATGACAGAAGGCAAAACTCATATCACCATCATTAGAATCTTTTCATAGAGACTTCAAAATATTGTGCATATGTATTCCATTCAACTCCAGAAAAATTACAATATAGTTCCAAAAAACCAGAAAATTGCCCTTGCACTTATGCCAACCATTAATACATTGGGAACTTCTAATACTTATACAATTTGAGTTCCTTTAGTTAGAAACCGATTACAATAGTTGAATTGAAACATTTCATCTTCTAAAATTGAGTACAATGATTACAAATGACAGTTTTCAGAAAAATGTTTCATGATCCAACTGTCAATTCCTCTGACGCTTCAGCTCCTTCCTCCGCCACATTCTCTTTGAAATGTCACTTGTACTCTTTCAAATCTAATTTCATTTATCCATATTCTCCTTAAATATTTGGGAATAATATATTTGAATAAAAATAATTCCCAAATATTTTTTATGCCGTAGAATTAAATTTCCATATTTTAACTCATGCCCATGGTTTTGAAAAACCATTTATTACTTGCTTCCCATGGTTTTCAAAACCATGTCTTTTTTATCCAAATTTACCATTCACTATGAAAACCATTTACTGTGTCTTTTGTTTCCAATTTACCATTTCACTGTGAAAACCATTTACTGGTTTGTTTCCCATGGTTTTGAAAACTATGTCTTGGTTACCATATTTGGTAAAATACTTTTAATCTTCTTTTTTTACTTCTGTAAAACCTTTGGATAAAAAATTATCCAAATCTTTCTTTCACATGCATATTCCCATTTAGTTATTTTCCATGGAAATAAATATTAATCTCTTTAATCTGTAAAATTTAAATTTTACCTCCGTAAAACATTTTCACTTTGAGGAAGAATTTCATTTATTAGAAATTCCATAATTATTATTTAAATGCACTCCTGGAAAATATGTCATACATAAACCATATGATAAATGGTTGCATTTATTATTTTGGGCTTGGGAGGAGCGGTTTTACTCCACACCACTTTTACCCCGGAAATGCATCACCTAAGAACACATCTCCCCGACCAAAAACAACGGGTTAAATTTTGGCCCACCTTCAAATAATTAACCTCCATTAATTTCAACCCCCGAAATGTATGTGCACCCTCCATCCACCCTTTGACTTTTCAATGTTAAAAATTGAAATTCGTACCCATGATTTAAATATTAATATAAAAATTTTAATATAAAAATATTTATATTAATAATAATAAACACGTTTCCATTTTCTAAGGACTTTTGGCATATGAGGCTTATCACATGACTTTGTGGATAGGATAAGGGTGCTTAAGCTTAATAAAAGGAATATTTTTAATTTTCAATGGGAATATGATAATAAGGGTAAAAATGAATGAAGTGATGAAACTGAGGGATTTAAATAAGAATTAAGGCTAGATATAGGTTTGGGATATTTGCCATTTTTTTACTCATGGAGGACATGGCTATTTTGGATTATCAATCGAGTGAAGGATTTAGGTGATGGGAGCTTGACGGAGTTGGTGTAATTTTTTTTAAATCTGAGTGGAAAGATAGCACAAGGACAAGATGCTTTGGAAAAATTAATGCAAATTAGCATGTGATAACAGAACTCATAACGAATATAGCATGACATATTTTAAAATTTCATATTATTACATTTCAAGGATTAAATAGCCTTTGTATACCCAAGTCCCTCTATCTTTACATATAAATTCAAATATTGAATTTTAAATCAGGGATTTATTACCTCAATTCCCTTCATCATTTATGCATCATAAGAAACCAAGTGAATACATGCATGGTTGTTATCAAATTACTTGATGCTACCTAATCAATTGGCATTTTGTAGAAGGTCACAGGATCCCTTCACCAACCTCTTGATCAACATTTTTACTATCCCCATTTTCCTTCATACATATGGATGTCATATGTAGCGATAACATCATCAAATATTCAATTATGCTATAAAACTCTCTTCTAGATACATAATCCATCATTAGTTACATTTAATTATCATAACATCATTATTTCACATATATAAAGTAGACTACTCTTAGTATATAAGCATGTTGTATGCATGTCTAGGCATTTCCACATGCCCCTATGCATATCTTTATGCACCAAGCACTCATTCTCAACATTCCTACTAGTGCACATGCATTATGTATTTTCTATATGCATTTTGCATCACTTCTTAATATGCCTTCCAATGCATATTTATTACAACTTTATCATTTTTTTTTGTAGATGGTTGTGCTTGAATTCCTCTAGATCATTGTTTCCCTATATTCTCTTACTATGCTCATTTTTGCATTGTTTCTCCCTGATCTAAACATTTTCATGCCAAGTCCCACTCGACCATCTTGCAATTCCATCCAATATGTCATATTGGCATCTTCCTCCACTTAGGAAATCATGCCCCAAATTTACCTTCCCAAAACCTTATAACACATTGGAATGAGTTAATTTATATCATTCCATCGTCTTAATGTTGTGGTATCTTCCAACTAGCTTAACCATTCTCATTATGGCATTTGTTTCCATTAACTCTATATTTCCATTGGATTTTCTTAATTTTTGATACTTTTCTTCAGTTCATTGAGTGATTCCCTGTGAAGCCTTGTTTTCTCCACTCATGACCAATCTTCTCCCCATAGACTACTACATTTCTCCATTGGCACTTTCAAAATGAATGAAATTTCCTTATTCCATCCTCTTAATTCCTTGCATGTGTACCTTGTTTCCTCTATGCACTATGATAATGGGAATTGATTTCTTGATATGAATACTTTTATACAGAAGTAGTTAATTCATAGCTAGCAATTCTTCTAATTTCTTCATATTTTGGTCCCCAGAGATGAACTTCCCATCTCCAAGACTCATAAATTACCTCAATAGGTCATTGTTCCTTTTGAAACATGCTTTGCTTCCATTAATACATTTCTACACTCATGGGTAAGTAGTCTTCCTTATCTTCCTAAGCATATTAGTTCAATTCTTCACTAGCTCCCTTGTTCCATTCTTGTTCTTGTCATGATTTTTCGACTTCACCTGTTAATTAGCTACTCTAGTCTTGACCTCCGTAACTCTTTTTCTCCATCTTGCACCCTAGAGTTATATTTAACAATAGACCCACACAATAAATATTCATGACATATGATCATCTTGTTGATAATATTTTTGCATAACTCTCTATCCTTGATGTCCCCCTACTCATCAACAATACCTTGTTATTAAAAACTTGACCCCCTTTTATTGTTAGGTTGTTGTACTTCTAGGCAAGCCTCCATGTCACTAAACAAGCACCATCCTGAGTATATGCTATCTTCCTTACCCAATACTCACATATGGCATGTATCCCTATCATTTGGAATTTTTTTCGAAAATTGGCATGGTTTTGGAAAGCTTTCATATTGAGCAATTGCATTGTTTGTTGAGCCAATTGCCAATTCTTATGCAAATTTATGAAGCTACCAGATTCTCCTATGGAGAAATTAACCCTATGTCATCTTGTCCTATGGATTACTTTTCCACTGTCTATACTCATGCTTCAATCCGAGTTATGAGCTAAGAGTTGTGGCTTCTTGAATTTTCCATTTCTATTAAACTATACCTGTTTTCACTGGTACAATTTGTCTCTAAGGTAAACTTTTGTGACCTGTAGAAGAAAAACTATCAGGAAGCAGGAAAACATATGCATCAGGAACTTAAAATATTCTTGATAGTGAGCACACAATTTTTTTTTTATTGGTAATATGATGCTTATTCAAATTCTACATCAATCTTGATTTTCCAACTTTGTCCCTTTTGCATTTTCTCCAAACTTGTAATTTTTAGTGAAAATTGCTATCTTCCAAACTGAGCAGATCTAGAAAAAATTATCCAAGGAAAATTTGTATGGACTGATCAGTAGGTAAAATGTGGAGTAAATAATGTTTTCTATATTTGTGATTTGGGGTCCCTTTCCCCCCTCCAAATATCTCAAAAATCCCAAAAAGTGGCCCAGAATAGTGGATTTTTCCCTTTTTTGGCATATCCACTCCAAAACCTTTAGAATTTGGCCAAAATCCCAACTTGGTATCCTCTTGTCTACTTTTTGGATTTCCTATAAACAAATCATCTTCATCTAGATCTCTGTCACTAAGCACCACCCTATTCTTCAAAAACCACTAATTTGGATTTTATGGAAAATTGAAGAAAAATTGATTAGGGGCCCTCATTGAACTTTTGTAGGGTATCTCACTATGGACATACCCTTTAAATTTCTTCTTATTCTTATTTAACCAGCTCCTGTTATGGCCAAAATATTTTTTTTTCTCCAATTGTTTTTAATCTATCCTCATTTTTTTTCTCTTTTCTTTTTCCCTCTCTTCTCTTCTCTTCTTCTCCCTTCTCTTTTTGTCTCTTCCCTTATATTCTTTCATCCTCTTTCCTTCTCTTATTCTCCTTTTCTTTTTCCACTTTTTTCTTCTCTTTTTCAGCTCATCACACCTTCAAAAATCTTTGGTTCCATAATGTATCATGATGAATATTTTTTGGCACGATACATCATGCCTTCAAACTTTTTCTCTCCCAGAACAAGGCTACTCTTTTTATACCACATCACTTGAAAATTTGGCTTCATGCATTGTATCACACTTGAGGAAGTTTTCTTTCTTGTGATAAAGACCCTCTCTCCCTTTGGCTTATCGCATCTTGGAAAAATCTATCCCTCGTGACATATCACACTTTCAAAAACTTACTTGTTGCACCATAAACATTTTCTGCATGTGACGTATCACACCTTGGAAGTTTTTCCATCTTGTGACGAGTTGTCTCTCTTCCTTATCACATCGTAAGAAATTTCTCTTCCTCGCGATATATCACGAGAACTTTCCATTTCTCATGATATATCGCATCACAATAAATTTTCTCTTTGTGCTATAAACAAATTTCTTCCTAAATGTTTTTATAACTCTCATGTTTTGTATTGACAATATTACTTTGTCGCATGAAAAATACTTTCATACGATACACACCATATCGCACGAAAAATATTTTCATGCGAAACACTAAAATTTCTTCAAAACTTGGTTAAGTGTCCAACCACTAGAAATGTTCCCTTTTATGGTGTATTGCACCAAGATTATTTTGGTGTGATACATCGCATTGCAACCAACTTTTTCTTCATGTGAAACACATAAGTCTTCAATTTTTAAAGAATTTTTCTAAGTCCTTAACTCATTTTCTTCCCAGGCAATAACATTGTATCACGTGAACATTTTTTTCATGTGATACACATTGTATCACAAAAACAATATCTTTTTGCGATATGAAAAATCCTTCAACTTTTTCAAGAAATATTTGAATTCAAAAATCCAATTTCTTTTGAGAGAACATTGTATTGCACGAAAAACAATTTCATGTGATACACATTGCGTCGCACAAAATTATTTTCATGTGAAACTTAATCATTTTCCTGAAAAACTCGCACTCATGGTTGTTGTGGAACCTAGGAGTCTTCCCTCTAAGATAAGTTTGACATATTAGCTAACAAATTGACCCCCACGTGGACAACGCCAAAACAAAATCCGAGTTTGGGTATTTTTACCACTGAAATATGAAGGGAAAATCTGTTGATATGAAACAAACACATACAGGGCTGGTTTTGCAACTAGGGATCTGATAGCAACTATAATGTACCCAATACTAAACCCAACAAAGATACTCTGATACCATGAACACTTGAGTTGTTGAAGGTGCCAGGTTTTCAGAGTCTAAAAGCAAGCTCCTAGGAAGGTCTACAGTGATGAGGAACAACAGATCTATCTACATATTCAAAAGGTATTTCATATTCTTATGTGTAATTGGATGTTGTTGTCTCCATGAGATATGGTCATGGGAGTTTTAGGTTTTTACCTAGAGAGTTTGTTGGTTGTATGGAACCTATGGTATGATCTAGATTTATAGAAATACAACACGGGTACGTTGTTATTATTCATTGGTACATCTTGTTGGTTCAAGTGTTGATACATAGCTTGTATTTCTTGATACATGGTTGAGGGTTTTGGTTGTGAAGTGGTTGTGAAGTTGTTTGTGTGGTTTGAGGTTGCATATCGATAAGTTTATGATGTTTATTCCATGTGAGGGTTTATTACACATGATTATGATTGTATGAACATGTATGGCACATGAATAGAGGGATATTGAGGCACATGGTTTGAGTGATATCCTTTTGATTTTTGGTATGTGATCCATGTTATCATATTTGATATATTGAGGGATAATTTGTACAGGTTGTTGGTATATTTGGTATATGTTGGTACAGGTTGATTACAGGTTATTGGTACAGGTTTACTACTGGTTCTTGGTACAAGTTGTTGGCATAGATTGGTATAGGTTTACAATGGTATATCTCACAGTGATAGTGTGGTAGTGGTTTCATCATCTATTTGACATTTAAATTTCATGGTGCTTGGACGGGGCAAGGATAGGTGGTTGTAGCCACCTTCCGATTATAGCTGGAGAACTTAGGGGGTTGTAGCCTCCTTCTGGTTGGAGCCAAAGAATTGGGGAGTTGGAGCTTCTCTCAGGTTGTAGCCTGAAAATATAGGGGGTTGGAGCCTCCTTCCAGTTGCAGCTAGAAAACAAAGGAATTTAGTGCTTCCAATGAATGTAATTATTAAAGACATATAAGAAAAAACATTATGTGGTTTTCTCCCGCATTGGGTTTCTACATAAAAATATTGGTGTACTATGTTTGTGTATGATTTCTCACTGCTCATGGTTTATTTATTTTTCACTTGTTGATTGATATTGGTAAATTGATAATAAAGTTAACAACACTTATATATTATAATTAAAAAGGATTTAAAATTTCTCTATTACTGATTCACCCCCCCTCTTAGTAATCAAACAAATGGTATCAGAGCAAGTTCCTTCAGGAATCATTTTAAAAATTGGAAGGTAGATCATGGAAAGCAACAATGTGTATAAAATGGAATACCACAGTTTGATGGACATAACTATGCGTTCTGGAGTGGAAGGATGAAAATATATGTACAAGCATAGGGATTCGAGGTTTGGCAATCAATAGTAGATGGATATAAAGAACCTTTCATTCTTCCAACAAATGGAAATGGAAGGAAACTCAGTCTAAATAATTTGAAGGCCAAAAATTATATCCTGAATGGTCTTGGTGATTCGGTATATGTCAAAGTTATGCATTTCATATCTGCAAAGGATATATGGGAAAAACTTCAGAATCTTTACAAAGGAGATACAAAATTCAAGGAAATAAAGATTCAAACTTACAAAGGTCAATTTGAATATCTGAAGATGAAGGAAGATGAAAATATTGCGACTTACTTTTTACGAGTTGATGAAACAATGAATGAAATTAGAGGATTGGGAGAAGAAGTTGATGAATCTATAATTGTTCAAAAAGTGTTAAGATCTCTTCCAATGATATTTGATTCTAATATATCAATACTAGAAGAAAGAACATATATGTACTTGATAAGAATGGATGAGCTACATGGAATATTCACATCCTACAAAATGAGAATCGAACAGGAAAATCTAGTTACAAAAGAAGAAACATTCAAAGAATCCAATAAGTCAAAGAAAAGGGGAAATAAGAAGGAAAATTCATATAGCAACAACAATAACATCTCAGAATATGATGAATAAGTAGCCAACTTTGTGAGAATACTGAAAAAGGGAACCTACAGAAAATATAGAGGTAAGATTCCATTGATTTGTTTTAATTGTGGTGGTATTGATGATTTTGCTAAAAAAATTCCTCATAAGAAAAATAAAAGAAATGAAGAACATGATTCAAATAACAAACAAATATACAAATGAAAAAGAACAAAAAATAAAGTCTTCAATAAAATATTCTGCACCAAAGAAGACAACTCATCATTGAACGAAGATGAAGTCAGTGAAAGTGAGATGGAAAGGGTTCTATTCATGGAAATAGAATACTCTGATAAAGAAGACACCGAAGAAGAATATGAAGAGGCATAATTTGAATATAGAGAATAATTATTGAGTTCCATATATGTTATAAAAAGGGAAAAGAAGAAAAACAAGTCACTTCAGGAAGAACTAAAAAGAAAAGAAGAAACACAAGATTCTAATTCTAAATACCTAGAGAAGATGATCTCTAAATTAAAGATCCAAGTTGAAGAAGAAAAAATAATTGAAGAAGCACTCAAAGAATGGTTGGAAGAAAAATACAGGATCATTGGAGGTTTGGAAGTAGAGATTGTCACATTAAAAAATACCTTCAAAAGAAAAACATGCATAATATCTCTAAGGTTTTGGATAACATTATCAGCAGTCAGAGGCCACATCATGACAAGTCTGGGCTAGGATACAATCAAATATAAAAAGGCTCAAGATCCAAAACTACAAATCAAGAGACAAAATCAAGAAGCTACACAGAGACAATCAGAGGATCTCTTGAGAAGGAAGAAGACAAATTTTTTTATCACATAGATGTTCCACCACCCAGAAGATTCAGATTCCAAAATCAACAGTAGTCAGCATGAAAAGGATCTTAAGAAGAAGATGGTTTTAGAAGAGTAACTCCTTTTAGAATATCTTCAATTCCCATGTATCAAACTATGTTATTTGGTTTATGCTTTTCATGTAACAATTTTGGACATAAAGATATATATTACAGAGAAAATAATAGAAAAAAAAACAACTATGAAAATCATGCACAAAATGGTTATCCAAGAAGAAGCTACAACATGTTTGAATCCTTGAGTACTGAAGTGGAATGCTACAAGTGCAACAAATTTGGACACCTTTCCAAATATTGTAGAATGGAAGTCCCTCCAAGAGAATCACAACATAATAACAACAATTACAAACAAAAATTCCAAAGAAAATGGATAAGAAAGCAGAATCAATATAACAATGAAGAATGCACACTCTCTTTACAAGCTCAACACAAGAAATGTGGTTGGCATGTTGACAGTGGTTTTTGAAAGCACATGATAGGTGATAAGGACAGGTTTCTAACCTTGAGAGAAGAAAGAGATGGCTCAGTCTATTTTGGAAACGAAAACTTGGCAAGAATCATTAGAAGGGGTACAATCAATATTGGAAGTAAAGATGCCAAGGTAGAAAATGTTCTACTAGTAGAGGATATGAAACATAATCTTTTGAGTGTTAGTCAAATGTGCGATCAAGGGCACAAAATTATGTTTGATTCTCAGAAATGTGAAATAAGAAAATAAGGTTTAGCGAGAGTGGTGGAGACAACTATGAGAACTTCAAGAAACATATACATGCTAAGTGAAATTGGAAAAGAAAAGTGTTTTTTAGGAAAGGAAGATGAAGTTTGGTTATGGCACAGATGAATGGGTCACATTAATTTCGGTAATATTGTCAAGGTCGACATAAAGGAAGCAGTAAAAGAAATTCCCCAGATCATGAAGCCAACAAGAACATTATGAAAGCATTGTCAACAAAGAAAGAAAACAAAGACCAAGTTCAAATCAAATGAATACTCCACAACAAGACCACTGGAAATTTTGCATACCGATCTAGTTGGACCAACTAGAAAAAATGGTTTAAAAGGTGAGAAATAATTTATGTTATCAATTGACAATTATACAAGAATGAATGTAGTTTGTTTTCTCAGGAAGAAATCAAAGGAATTTGAGAACTTCAAAATATACAAGGAAATGGTTAAAAATGAAACATATTTGAAAATGAAATGTTTGAGATCGGATAATGGAGGAGAGTTTACTTCCAATGAATTTATGGGATTCTGTAGTAAGCATGGGATAAATAGGCAATTCTCTGTTGCTAGGACACCACAACAAAATGGAGTTTTCAAAAGTAGGAACATGACAGTACATGAAATGGCTCGTACTATGCTAATGGATTCCAATTTGACAGATATCTTTTGGGCACAAGCAGTGGATACAACAGTTCACATTAGATACAAAGTATTGCTCAGAAAAAATAGTGATAAAACTCCTTATGATCTATGGAAAGGAAGACCATCCAATGTGAATCACTTCAGAGTCATTGGAAGCAAATGTTATATAAAAAGGGATGATGGAAATCTAGGAATGCTTGATTCTCATGTTGAAAAAGGTATACTTATTGGGAAAGTTTGATTCTCATGTTGGAAAGGAAAGAATACAAATGATTTAACCTAAGACTCAAAAAAATAGTGGAAATAATCAGTGTGACAATTGATGAGACAGGTGGATGAAGGATTAAAGAAGAAGACAAGGATTATTTGGAACAAGTTCAGGAAGAAGAAGTAGCAGAGGAGAAAGATGAGGAAGATCAGTCAAAATTAGTAGAGAAAGAACAAAAAGATCTTCAGGAACCTTCAAAGAAACCTAGTTAACGAGTACAAAAGAACCATCCAGCAGATCAGATCATTGGAAATAAAGATGCAAGAGTTGAAACTAGAAGAAGAATTAGTTCACTAGAAAACAAACACCTAGCACTATTGTCGACAGTTGAGCCAAGTATTTTTTAAGAAGCCAACATGGATGAATTTTGTATTAAAGCCGTGAATGAAGAATTAGATCAGATAGATAAAAATGACACTTGAGAACTAGTTCCAAGGCCAAGGAAGAAGAATGTGATCAGTACAAAGTGGGTCTTCAGAAACAAATTGAACGAAGGTGGAAAGGTTACCAAGAATAAAGAAATATTGGTATGTAAAGGATATGCTCAGGTTGAAGGTATCGACTTTGAAAAGATGTTTTCCCTGGTTGCTAGAATGGAAGAAATCATATTGATACTAGCTTATGCATGCTCCAAGAATATTAAAGTGTATCAGATGGATGTGAAATAAACCTTCCTGAATGGGGAACTAGAGGAAGAAGTCTACATTGAGAAACCAAAAAGATTTCAGTTGTCAGAGAATGAAAATTATGTTTGTAGTTTGAAGAAGGCCTTGTATGGTCTCAAACAAGCCCCAAGAGAATGGAATTCCATACTAGATAGATACTTACAACAACAAGGGTTCAGAAAAGGAAATGTAGACAACAACCTCTACATCAAGGTAAATCGAGATAGTATTTTGTTAGTTGAGTTTTATGTTGACGATATTATCTTTGGTAGTGATAATGATAGGATGAGCCATAAATTTGAAAAGGATATGCAGAATGATTTTGAGATGTCATTACTTGGAGAATTATCATTCTTCTTGGGTCTTCATATATGTCAAATCAACCAAGGCATTTTTATCTCTCAGACCAAGTACAACAAAGACATGCTAAATAGGTTCGGTGTGGAATATTTCAAACCAGTCATTACTCCTATGAAAACCAGTTGCAAGTTAAGTAAATATGTTGGTTCAAAGTTTATAGATCAAAAGAAGTACATGTCAATGATTGGAATCTTAATTTATGTGACAACATCTACACCATATGTAATGCAGGTAGTCGGACAGGTGGCACGATTTCAAGTAGCACCAAAGGAATCAAATGTTCTATCAGTAAAAAGAATATTAAGATATATTAAGGGTATAGAAGAATTTGGATTATGCTATCAAAAAGGAAAGGATCTATCTCTTATTGCCTACATAGATGCAGATTGGGTAGGTTTCATTGATGATCGAAGAAGTACAAGTGGAGCAACAATGTACTTGGGTGAGTGTTTGGTATCCTGGATAAGCAAGAAACAATCATCAATATCATTGTCTATAGTCGAAGAAGAGTATATTTTAGTGGCAACATGATGTACACATGTTCTATGGATGAAACAAAATTTGAAAGATATACATATCGAGTATGATGAGTCCAGTTTGTTATTTTGCAACAACACAAGCACCATTAGCATCTCAAAGAATCTAGTGATGCACTCCAAGATGAAGCACATTCTGACCAGGCTTCACTTTCTACGAGAACAGGTTGCAGAGAAGAACATCGAAGTTGAATATGTGGGAACAAAAGAACAGATTGCATATATCCTTACAAAACCGCTTCCAAGGGAATCTTTTGAGTATCTTCAATAGATAGTCGGAGTAGTTTCCACTCCAAAATGAATGTTTTTTAATGATTATCTTATATTTCTTATATTTACAAGAGGAAGCACCATCAAGAGGGAAACTCAGTTTGGGAGAGCAGTCTCAAGGAGAGTTCAGTCGAGGGGAGCAGCCTTAGGGACAATTCATTCAAGGGGATCATCCCCGACAAGGAGGTTACCTTTTCCATTGATGTCAACGGGGGGAGATTCTTCAAATGCATGGACATAAAATTAGATGTTTGGAGAGAGAAAAAAGGCATGATTCCAGGGGGAGAGATGGTCACAAGGGGAGCAGGTACTTCAATTTTGTATCTGATTGTTTCCATCAATTCCAAAGACGTATATTTTTTATTAATTGGGTTGGGTTTCATTGATGTCAACCCTTGAAGCAAGTCTGGTAGCCCCAATGGTATGGTTAAGGGACCCAAGTTTGTTTGAGGTATAAAGACATGAATATCAATGATTATGTAGGTAATATTATTCTAGATAGATAATACATGTCACGTAATGTCCCTTTCCAAATAAGATCTCTAGAGAGGAGGCTTAATGGTCTAAACTACCTTGTTAGACTATAGCCAGGGCCAAAGAGGGGTAAACAGGGTTACTAGAGGTCACTCCAGTCACATGTGTTATATTTGGAAAGTGAAATTGAGCTAAAAAGGGTTAAAAGTGATTTTAAGTCATTATGAGCTAAAAATAAAAGTCAATAGTGAATTAGGGTTTCAACAATGATTTAGGGTTTTGGAAGTCAACAATGAATTAGGGTTTCAACATGATTTA
>SNQJ01S0033293.1:14584-31222 GCA_010110895.2 Picea sitchensis
AGTCTTGGCACCAATAATTTTAGGAAATATAGAATCATCTAATGAAACTAAAATATATGATTTGGCTTTTCCTTATTTTTTCTTGAGTTCTTCTAATGTTTTTCTTTGAACAATAGCCATAATTGCAACAACATTTGCATCAGGTTCTATGAACCCTGTTTCAACACAATCCCAGCATCCCCGACCTTGCAAAATGTCTTTCACCTTCTCACTCCAAAAATCATAATTAGAACCAACTAAAGTTGGTGCTTGAATTGACCAAGAAGTAGAAATTATTTTTCTAATTCCAAAATACCAACCACAATTAAAGACTAATATAACTCCAAAACCCCAAGGGTATATTTTTTCAAAAGAATTTTCAAATGGAAAACAACCAAAATCCAAATAGGTTAATAAAAAATAGGTATGAGTTTGAACAACAAGATATTTGGGCATCATTTGAACAATAAGATAGCTGGGCAGCAAAATAGATGAAAAATCTTTGAAAAAATCAAACAATATTCAACCTTACGCAGGGACGGTGAACAACATTAAACAACTTCTGGTCCTAGTGAACAATATCTTATACATCCTTACACAGCCTTACGATCAACAACCCTGAGTACGCAGGCATAGCAGGGTATTCACACAATGAACAATGTTCAACGGGTATTCTTCAAGATCTGGGAGTGGGCACACACAACAATGGACTCTCTGCTCCCAACCAAGCTCTGATACCATGAAAACAATAAATAAAGAAGAAGAAAACCCGAAAATGATTGAGAGTGAATGCTTCAATCGATTTCATATTGATGATCTAAATACTATTCAATTTACAATTTTACGGTTGTATCTGCAAAAATTGTTTCACTAACTAATTCGTTTCACAAGATTACAACTCTTAACACAAGGTACCAGAAAATTCTGTTAAAGAACATAATGGAATGCTATATAGAGAGATTGAAATAAGGAATAAAACAATTCATGAAAGGATAATTGAAAATGAAAAACTTAGCAACCAGGTGGAGGGGTTGAGTAAAACATTTGCAGAGTTAGAGGAAACATATATTGTCAAGTTCGTCCAAGAAAAGGATGAACAAAGGAGGGATTTTGAATCAATTCTTGGAGAGGTTGTCAAGAAGTACAAATTCATGGAGGAGAAACACTATGAATTGTTCAATGAAAATGAAGAACAAGCAAAGACAATTAAGTCATTGGGAGGAGAGATTAATTCTCTTATGAGTGATAAAAGTCTGCTTTCTGGAATTTTCAAAGAGGAAACAAAGAAAAATGAAGATTTTGCAGAAAAATGTTTATAGAGTCAGCATTCAACTATAAAATGGGAAGATAGGAGTGAAGCACGGGAAGATAGGAGTGATTTGGTTGATATTGTAAACTATATAGAAGTGCATGAAAAGAGAAAACTGAGCAATGTGAATGGGAAGCCAAATCCAAGCAATGTCAATGAAAGGAGAAAACCAAACAATGTGAATGAAGCAAAATGTTTGCAGGAAAATAGGAAGCCCAATGGCGGGCAACAAAGGAAAACGCAAAACAGGTTGCAACAAAAGTTCTCAACATAAGGACTGAATTTTTTTATGTTTTTTTTCTTAATTTTTTCATTCTCTATTTTGTTGTAAATTGTTTTAATCTGTTGGTGTAACATTTACACCATTTTTGTGTATTGATGCCATAACCAAATAATGGTTTTAATATTAACATCATTCCATGAATTTTCTTATTTAGTTTCCTTCAAAAACAATATGTATGTTATAATGAGTTGTGTGTTGTGTAGTAGTTCTCTTGATTATAGAAATGTCTTTTTTGAATCTCTCCATATTCAAGAAAATTTCTAAGTTTGATATATGATCAAAACTAATGCAATGTTTAAATCTAGTATTTGTATAATCATGGTCTGACATTTACTAATGTTATTTACCTCATTATCTAGGTATATTACCCACCTGCTTCATTACTCAATGTAGGGATATTTTTTCGGTCTCCCACAACTCACTTTGAAAAACACACTATAGGTTTTGGGTCCCGACTTCTAAGAAATATGGGCTATACTAGAGGAAGAAGTGGAAATATTGGATAGGGTATTATTGTTCCTATTACCCATGAGATGAAGTCACCAAAAAAATGTCTTGGATTTGGTGTTTTTATTTCCTCCCTACCTATACCTAGCCTTTCTACAACCAAGGAGGTTTTATTTGTTGCAGGTGGATTTCAACATGGTTTGTTAGAAGAGAAACCAACTGTTGATTTCATTGAGGAGCTTGATGAGTTGCATGTTCCTAACATGAGATAATTTGAGCATGTTGCTACAAATGACATTGTTGTTGATATGTTGATGTTTTCTACTCCTGTAAGTGAACCTGACCCTAAGCCTACTTCCTATGATTATCCAACACAAAAATATATTCCCTATCATCATCGTCACCATAAAAATTGAAGGAATATCAATCATGATTTCAAATATTTACAGAAGAGACATGAAAGATAGAATTGTGGACCAGTGCCAACTAGAAGGATAGATTGTGGTTCGTTTGATGGATGATCATGGAATCATTTCACCATATGTTTGAGGACTTCATATTGTTGCGTATCATGGAATATACAATCGTGCAACGTTTCTCCTACTTATTAATGATTTCCATGGAATTGGTCGACCAAGGATCAACCCGACATCCCATTCAAATGGATTTTCAAATCAATTTCAACTGGGTTGTCCATCGACTAAAATTTTCAATGAGAAATATTTCTACTTCTTATTGATCCATTAGGTGGGGGGGACTTGAATTTATTTATTTCTGAACTCAACTGATATCTTCTTGTTGACTCAACTATTCCTTTTTTAATCGACTTGGATTTATTGAGACTGAATGAACCATGCTCAACTAGTTTTGGAGGTGTACTACTTCTAATGTTTGATACAGAGACTATATCAATTGACAAAGACTAATTATCTTGAATTGTTGGTGATAGTGTTCAAACTTATTTAGGAGTGTTGTTTTATCATGTTCGAGCAATTTTTTCAGTCAGAACAAATTAAGGGAAATGAAATTGGGAGTAATATCCATCTCATCTAGTCACTAAATTCTTAAGGAGAAGCACAAGCTCAGGGGGAGCATCCATTTTCCATGATGTCAAAGGGGGAGATTTTCATATAGGGGGAGAATTATTTTTATTCTTGGGAGAGTTTCTCATAAGGGGAGAGTTACAGACATGGGGGAAATTATCTCTTTACTTGGTGGACTATGTATTTCGTTGTATTATTGCCATCAATGATACAGGGGAATATTGTTGGAATTATTTTCATTGATTTCAAAGGAATAATGTTGTAATTAATTTCATGTTACGGATTTAAAAAAATGCATAGCATTTACAAGATTTATTTATATATAGGTTTACAAGTATATTAAAAAAAGGGGAGGTGCACATGAAAAATTAAAAGGTGCAATGGTGGCTTCAAACCAATGGTATTTGGAAAAGTGAAATAAAAAAAGGAGAATTAATTATTTAATTAATGGGTGATATGTGTTTTTGAATTAACATGTTCCTTAATGCATGGTTACGATAAAGTATAAAAAGAGAAAGTGTGTGGCTAAAAAATTTCACAATATTTGTAGAAGTGGATGAAGAAAGATTGAATATCATTCCAAACGGGAGAGTTGTGAAATTTGTTTCAGGTTAGCTTGACATATTCACGATAAATTATATTTTTGGATGTTCAAGACCATAAAATTTTGAGGAGACAAAGGAGATATCTCTGGATACACGTGGTCAAAATTTCAGACATTGTTTCACTATACTTTTTGCGATATGCCTGACATAAGTTATGGTTTCAAAATAGTCTTGAAATTAGTTTCAAGCAAAGTGAGTCTGGTATTTTTTCTATAAATTATTTTATGGGACATTTCAAGACATGGAATTTTGAGAAGGTAGAGGTACAATATTTGGATACAAGTGGTTAAACTTTCATGTGTTGGCTCACTATAATTTTTGAGATATTCCTTGTGGAATTTGGGGTTTTTGAATAGTCCTAAAATAAGTTTCAAAAAGGTCAGTTTGGAATTTTATCTATAGCTTCTTTTTTGGGACTTCTCAGACTATGACGTTTTNGTATATTAAAAAAAGGGGAGGTGCACATGAAAAATTAAAAGGTGCAATGGTGGCTTCAAACCAATGGTATTTGGAAAAGTGAAATAAAAAAAGGAGAATTAATTATTTAATTAATGGGTGATATGTGTTTTTGAATTAACATGTTCCTTAATGCATGGTTACGATAAAGTATAAAAAGAGAAAGTGTGTGGCTAAAAAATTTCACAATATTTGTAGAAGTGGATGAAGAAAGATTGAATATCATTCCAAACGGGAGAGTTGTGAAATTTGTTTCAGGTTAGCTTGACATATTCACGATAAATTATATTTTTGGATGTTCAAGACCATAAAATTTTGAGGAGACAAAGGAGATATCTCTGGATACACGTGGTCAAAATTTCAGACATTGTTTCACTATACTTTTTGCGATATGCCTGACATAAGTTATGGTTTCAAAATAGTCTTGAAATTAGTTTCAAGCAAAGTGAGTCTGGTATTTTTTCTATAAATTATTTTATGGGACATTTCAAGACATGGAATTTTGAGAAGGTAGAGGTACAATATTTGGATACAAGTGGTTAAACTTTCATGTGTTGGCTCACTATAATTTTTGAGATATTCCTTGTGGAATTTGGGGTTTTTGAATAGTCCTAAAATAAGTTTCAAAAAGGTCAGTTTGGAATTTTATCTATAGCTTCTTTTTTGGGACTTCTCAGACTATGACGTTTTCAGGGATATGGGGACATATATAGAAGTATATTTGGTAAACATTGCACACTTTTTTTCTCTATAACGTATGAGATATACCATGTGGAATTTAGGGTTTCTTAATGCTCCTAAAATCAATTTCAAATAGGTGATCTTGGCATTTTCTCTATAACTTCTTTTATACTACTTTTCAAACTATGAAATTTTCAAGGATTTGAGGAAACATACCAAAGTACCCGAGGTAAATATTTCAGCATCCCATATGTATAATTTGATATGTTGCATTATCTACAAGTTTTTTCTTGGGAACAAGCCAAAAACAACAAGCTTTGGGAATGTTACCATAAATTTCATTTTGAAATTCAATTTTTTGTTAGACCTACTGAATGCAGAAGTAGAAAGAAGTGTCACTTAAGGTCATGTGAATGCTATCATGTTTTGAAGAAGTTATATGTAGTAAATAATAAATTGTAACTTAAATGTTGGTGTCACTCAAACAATTAGTTTGGTGTCTCTTGCTAAGTTGGTGCTTATAGGTGGGGATTGTTGTCTCCACTAGATTGGTGTCTACTAAAATATGTAAGAGTAGGTTGGTGCCTACAATGGTTTGTACTAGTGGGGATTGGTGTCTCCATTAGGTTGGTTATATGTAAGACTAGGTTTGTGCCTAGAAATAATTTTAAAGAGAAGTTTTCTGGTTTTCTCCCAAAAGGGTTTTCACGTAAATATTGTGTTCCTTGTTCTAGAGTTAATATATCTTATATGTGATTTTTTTTCTATGGTTGTTGAATGTTTGAATTTTTTTATTTTTTTTATCTTATACTGATTCACACCCTAGTATAAGTATTTACTAAACAAACCATTCTTCATTCAAAAATAACCTAGTCATGGTGCCGCCATATCCTACATGGAGGCGAAGGATATTGTACAAAGATCATATGTGGTGGTTCTAACACTCTTATATGGCCCTCATTCCTAAGAATTATTTTTTAGGGATTGATACTCTTATTTCCCTCCCTCTATTATGACGAAGGACCTACGTCCCATCCTTGATGCACACGACCTCATAGTTACACCCATATTCAACTTAGATGCCCCAAAAACCTCAAACAAGGATCATGTCATTGTTTCTAGGTCTTATTCATGGAGCTTAAGAATGAGATAGTTTAATTAGGAACTAAGTCCATTGTTTCTCCCATTGACCAATTTTAGGCCTCAAAACCGATTTCCAATGCTTGTAACCTATTCATTGTGTACTTGTACACTATGGAGGCCAACAAAGAATTCCTACAAATTAATCATTTGTTGGTTCAAGAAATCATTCAATGCTTTTGTGTTTTAGAAGATTCAACAATATCTCAAGGATTTTTTTTTTCTTCCTCAACCATAGTTAAGGGTCCATGACCCATCCTGGATATACAAAACTTCCTCATGCATTTTTATCTGACTTTGATGCCAGAGATCATCTCGAGCGAGCATGTGTTGTGGTTTGCACATGTTGTTCATGGTAGAAACACTTTCCTAACATGGATTAAAATCTATGTTCATGACAATATGGAGGTTTATAAGGGGATGTGTGGAGGTTTGGAAACGGATAAAAAAATTCAAATAGGAACACATGAGTTTTTTTGAAGTAGTTGTGCATTCTTGAAAGTTTTAGACTTGCACTCACCTTTGATAAGTTAATGAAAATAGATTTTAATGGTAAACATTGGGATCTTTCAATAATATAAATATTAATGTATAAGTAGAGAAATAACCATTATCATAAGGAAAAAATTCCATAATCCTTCAAATAGGTCAGTTTGGAATGCTCTCTATAACTTTTTTTCTCGGACTTCTCAGAGTGTGAAAGTTTCATGGATATGAGGACATATACAAAAGTATCTCAAGTAAATATTTCATACTTATGTTCTCTATAACTTATGAGATATACCATGTGGAATTTATAGTTTCTGAATTCTCCTAAAATTAGTTTCACATAGGTGATCTTGGCATTTTCTCTAGAACTTCTTTTATATGACTTTTCAGACTGTGAAATTTTCAAGGATATGAGGAAACATACCAAAGTACCTTAGGTAAAACTTTCAGCATCTGATTTGCATAATTCAATATGTGTCATGTTGTACAAGTTTGTTTTTGGGAAGAGGCCAAAGACATCAAGATTTGGGAAAGTTACCATAAATTTAATTTTTAAATTCAATTTTTTGTTAGACCTAGTGAAGGAAGAAGTAGTAATCAGTGTCATTGAAGTTAATGTGAGTGTTATCATGTTTTGAATAAGTTATATGTAGTAAATATTGAATCGTAAATTGAAGGTTGGTGTCACTCAAACAAAGAGATTGGTGTCTCTTGCTAAGTTGGTGCTTATAGGTGGGGATTAGTGTCTCAAGTAGGTCCTGCAGTAGATTTGTGTCTATCAAGATCTATAAGAGTAGGTTGGTGCCTACAATGGTTTATACAAGTGGGGATTAGTGTCTCAAGTAGGTTGGTTCCTATAAATATTTTTATGATATGGATTTATGAACAGAACGAAATGAGACCACATATTTGTAATATTAACAGAGATGCACAATAAAAAATAGCAGAGATATAGTAAAACTTGACTTCTATTAAATAAGAAATATGTCAAAAACTGTAAAATGCAGACTTAAAACAATCTTTCTAGAATGGTGACAACATATCTATGAGAAGAGATGTGATGGCTATACTCATTCACAAGAAGATGAGTACAATGAGGATTTGAAGGAATTATAAACATGAATTCCAAAACCCTAGACATCCAAAAACCTAACCCTAGGAGATGAAGCGCCAAAAGTCATGTGGGCCCCATTGGGGTAAGTTAGTACATCAACTTCTTGGGGTAGTAACTTTTTCATACGATCTCCGTTTAGGGCATATGATAGCTCTTTGGAAAGGTATTGATGAGGATATTCATTTAGGGGAGTCAATAAAATCCATGAGATATCATTGAGGTTCCTGATCACGAAAAAACATCATTTACGCCCTCAAAATGGCCCTAGAAGTTTAGGAACCGAAAAAATTGCTAAAAATAGTAAGTTGTCAAAAACTTGTTTTGAGCCAATTGGAAAAGGTGGGTGGTCATTGAGATACTTGTGGGTAAATACTCCCCCATTAGGAAGAAATGGTATCCATTACATTGAGTTCCCCCATCAGATGAGAAAATTTATCATGAATTTGGCCCTGGGTGAGCCACTTGCCTTGGTGCAGGATATGCCCTCCTTGGACAACCCGATAAAGTTGGATCCTATGTTGGCGAGTGACCTTGACCTGTGTTTCCACGATATGATCAGTTGATGCATGTTCCATGCAGTAAGGGTTGATCTATGTTGGTTTCAATTGTTCTACTATCTCTGAGGTGTCTAATAATGGTGGAAAATAAGGTCGAAGGAGGTCCACATTGAACATTGGGTGCAAGCCAAGGAAGGGGGGAAGGTTTATCTTAAAACAATTGTTACACATAAACTTGGTGACTATGTAGGGTCCATAATAGAGTGGATGAAGCTTCTGATGAGGCCCTGTAAGCCGTTCTTTCTACAAGTGCAACCAAACTTTGTCTCTCACTTGAAACTGGGGTGGCACCCAGTGTTGATCATGGAACTTCTTGTACTTGTCATTGGGCTTCTGTAAAATATATTAAAGCTATTGGAATATGTGTTGGATCCACTCAGTCAACCGTGTGGATTTTTCATCTCTAGTTGGAGCATGTGATGATTCTACCTAGGTGGCCACCACGGGTAGTGCAAAATCCATTGGACCGAATGGTTGAAATAACAAACCCACCTGAAAGGGCTTGTGGTTGGTTGAGCTATGTATGTATTTGTTGTAGCTATTCTGAACATAGCGAAGAATCTCATCCTAGCTGTATGGGCATTTGGAATTGTATATGTGTAGGATGTACACAATCATCTGGTTGACAATCTTGGTTTGGCCATCTGTCTAGGGGTGGAAGGAAGTGGAATTGGTGAGCTTGGTGTCCAGAAGTGACCAAAAAAATTATCAGAATGTGTTGAGAAACTGATAGTCCTGATATGAGATAATGGTTTGTGGGATCCCAAAGTGTACCCACACTTGTTCAAAGAAGATCTTGGTAGTAGCCTCCACTGTGATGATCTTCTTGCAGGAGACTATAATCACGATCTTGGAAAAGCAATCAACAACCAAAAAAACACAATCATTTCCCTGCTTGGTGGACGAAAGGCTTGACATGTAGTCCATTGAGGTGGATTTACATGGCCTATCAAGAGTAGGAATAGGAGTTTACATGACTTTTTTCTTAGTGGTCAGTTTGTTAATAACATGAGTGATACAAGATCGAATAAACTTGTTGGCATCCTGTCAAAGTTTCTTCTAGTAGAAATGTTGTTGCAATAGTTCCACTATCTTTTCAATGTGGAAGTGTCTTGCCAACCGACTGTAGTGGGACTCCCAAATCATCTTCGCTCGCTCTCTTGATGGAATGCATATATGGCCTAGATAACACAACATATCATCCTGAAGATGGAAATTAGTGACAATTGTGTTTGTGCCCAATATTTGGTAGGTGTTGGCAAAGTCAGGATCCATCTCATAGAGGTGGGGCCATCTAGTGGTCTCGTGGGCGCAAGAATCGAGCAATGTGGTGAGTGCCACAACTGAAGGTCGGATGGTCAAATCAACAACTTTGTTGGCACTTCATGTTTTATACTTGATGTTGAGGTGGAACTACTGCAAATATGTGGACCACTTCTGATGGTTGTCATTATGCAATTTTTCTTGTTTCTACATGAGCTGCAGGGGCTTATGATCAATGTGGATGATTGAATCCTTCCCGAGAATGTAATGCCTCCAGTCATGGCAGGATTGCAAAATGGATTACATTTCTTTTTTGTAATTAGGGTACTTATGAACCACATCTAATAGAGTGTCACTATGATAGGCCACGGGGTGGCCATGTTGAGTGATGACTGTGCCCACAACATAGTCTGAAGAATTTGTCTTGATATCAAATGGATATTGCAAGTCAAGTAATTAAAGAAATCAGGTGGAGCACAAGCACTGCTTTAGAACATTGAACAGTTTTTGTTGGGACAGGCCCCACACAGTTTTTTCCTTACCACCACCCCTAGTTATTTGTCTGAGGGCATATGCAATATGGGAGAATCCCAACATGAACCTTTGATAGAAATTAGAAAGGCCTAAAAATATATGAAGCTCATTGAGTGTATTTGGGGCTATCCCATCACATATGACTTGGATATTGGCTAGATCAATATGCACACCATGCGCATCAATAATGTATCCTAGGTATTGGACCATGTCCATGCCGAAGGATCATTTTTAAAAGTTAGCATATAACTTGTGCTATCGCAGAGTGTGCAAAACCTTCTTAATATGTTGCAAGTGTTCTACTGAAGTCTTGTTGTAGACAAAGATTTCATCCAGATACACCACCACAAAATAATTAGTGAAAGGCCCCAAGATATTCTCCATCATCCTAATGAAAGTTGTTGGGGAATGTGTCAAACCAAAGGGCATGACCAACCATTCAAAAAGACCTTATCTTGACTTGAAGGCATTTTTCCATACATCTTTCTTTTCTATTATGATCCAGGTGGATATTGGTGGCCACCCACCTATTCCTACTGGCTCCTCTTGAAAGTTTTTAGTTCAACACTTCCTTTTGTACTTCTTTGTAATTGTGGGTTCTACACTTCCGGGGTTGTATGAATACTTACACATATTCCAAGTAGATACTGGTGGCCTCCCACCTAATCCAACTGGCTTATTTTGTATGTTTTCATGTCAACACATGTTGTTGTACTTCAAGGGTCGTTTTGGGGCCCTAAACAGTGTTTTTTTGGCTCTCCACAGTAAAACTATAGACGAAGTCAACGTTTGATGGTCTAATGTGTATTTCTCTAAAATACCTTTCCATATGGATATCACATGCCTAAAACAAAGGTCGTATGAAAAAATTATGACCCTAGGATGTTGAGGTACCAACTTACCCATAGGAGCCTACATAACTTTTGACATTTCATCTCCCAGGGTTAGGTTTTTTTATGTCTAGGGTTTTGGAATTCATGAGTAATATTAAAAATGCCTCTTGACCCTCATTGTAATCATTCTTCTCAGATGAATTCATGTAGTAGCCACATTGCTTCTCAGAGATAGCTACCACCATTCAAGCAAGTGTTTTAGTTCTGTAGTTTTACATTTTCAGCCTATTTCATATATTCAATAGAATATATTGTTCACTGAATATCTGTGTTTTTCTTCATTCAGTCTGTTAATCAGTTCATTCCATTCCTAAATCTGGATCAATGGTATACGATTGATCTTCTCTTCATTTTTTTTCTTCGTTCATGTCCCCGATAAGATCTGGGTACAAGAATCTAGAATTCGAACCAATCGATCCATGGCAATATCAGTCGCACTGAGCCTGAAAACAACCTATGGGAGACAAAAAGAAAGATGATGGAGTAGAAGATCATTTTAAAAAATTTCTCGAGGAATCCCTTACACGAAAAATGAACGAAATGATGGAGAACTTTACACAGATCCTTCGGTGGTTGCCCATGGAGAAGCATCTTCATCAAGCATCCATGCCACTACCTTCAAGGTACACGTAAATTTTTATATTCCATTATTTGAAGGACTGATAGATGCGGATGTTATAGATAAATGGTTGAATATGATCGAAGGGTATTTTTCAATTCACAATTTTTTTGATAGGGAAAAGACTAATTTTTCACTCGTCAAGGTCATCCCCCATGTTTAGGACTGGTGGGACACTTACTCTGAGAAAATGGCCATAGATAAATATGAAAAATTTGTGGTCACCCCTACATGTGATTCCTTCCGGGATTCCATTAAAGAATAATACTACCATGTTGGAAGCTATGAGGACCAATACACCAGATGGACCACCCTAGGTCAAGAAAGGGACTAGACAATACCAGATTTCACCAATATTTTGCATACCCTACGCACCAAGTTGGGTATCAAAGACTCTGAGTGACATCTAGTGCTCAAATAACGTGGTTGTTTTCATCGATACATTCAAACATACATGGATTTTATGGACATCACCTCATTGGGTATGACTTATAGATATGTTGTCAAGATCAAGAAGAAATTTAAGAAGAAGAGGTTAGAGTTTGGATATGAAAACTCCTCACAATTGAAGCAAGGAAAATTCGGCCCCAACGCCCACAGTAAGGGATAGAGAAAATATGGCCAATCTCAGGACAACCAGTCTAGGCTGCAACACAAGAAGAGTAATGAGAAGATGAAGAAGGAAACGGGAAAATGGTGTGAATACTATAAAATCTCTTTGCACAACATCGAAGAATGTTTCTCCAAGCAGTCACTTGTGGTCGAGCTGAAGGCTTCAGAGTTAGAGGCTGATTATGATTCTGAATCAAATCAAGAAGGAGGGAAGTGGATTATCAATGTTGAAATCAGTGCCACTATCTCTACCACCAAATTCCATCCAAGCAAACTAGAAAGACCAGAGGGAGGGGAATGCCTCTTTCACTCACATATGTGGGTAAAGGGGGATCCACTTCATTTCATTGTTGATAGCAACAGTCAGAAGAAAATGATCCCAAAAGAGGTCATCAAGCATCTAGACCTATCAATGACACCGCACCTGCAACCCTACACCATTGGCTATCTTTTTCAAGGAAGAGATCTATGTGTCAATGAACAATGTCGTCTTCCCTATGACATCAAGCCTTTAAAAGATGAGGTATTGTGTGATATTTCTCCCATTGAATTTTGTGATGTCCTTTTAGGACAACCATATTTGTGGAAGCATCATGATGTGTATGAGTCTAGACTCTGTAGTGTTATTATTATTTTGGGTAGACAATTGTACAGGATACCAGAGGTAAAGATGCCTACTGCTATTTCTTTAATCTCTACTAAGCAATGAAGTAAGGCCATTTCATAGATCGAGAATTGTGTCTTCTTTTTGATCCGTGCTCATAGTAAGAAGAAGGTCATCACCACATATGTGGCCTCTACAAAGAGCCTCTTCTTGTAGCATAAGAAAGCAGACGGGATCGTGGAAGAATATAGAGACATATTCTCCTCACCCACTAGGGTACCAATGCACTGCCAAGTCAAGCATCCAATTAATCTAACCCTCAGTGCACCTCTGCTTAATGGACTAGTCTATCGTTTCTCACTGATGGAAAATGAAGAAATCAAGCGTCAGATCTGAGAGCTTATTCAAAAGGGGAACATTAGACCCAACGCCTCCTCTTGCAGAAGCATAATTGTATTGGTGCAGAAGAAGGACAGGACCTGGCGACTATCCATATATTACAGAGCATTAGAAAAATCACAGTCAGAAACCAATACCTAATTCCCAGGATTGATGACCCTCTTAACCAATTCAAGGGGTCAAAATTCTTCAGCAAGATTGACCTAAAGTTTGTCTACCACCAGGTTCCCATCGAACCAACTGATGTCTGGAAGATAACTTTGAAATCTAAAGAAGGTCTCTTTGAATGGTTGGTCATGCCCTTTGGCCTAACAAATGCACCAGGCACTTTCATGAGGTTGATGGATGATGTATTGATACCCTTCACCAACTATTTTGTGGTGGTATATCTGGATGACATCCTCATCTTCAACAGAACTTGGGAGGAGCACATGAAACATATTCAAAGGTTTTGAGCACTCTATGGAAGCACAAGCTATCTCACAACTTCAAAAAATGTTCCTTTGGCATGAACAGGTTCCAATACTTCGAAAACATTGGTGATGAGCATGGGGTACATGTTTATCTCGCTAAGATCCAATTCATCCATGATTAGCTAGCCCCAACCACACTAACCAATCTTAAGATCTTTTTGGGACTGGCCAACTTCTATCGATGGTTCACATCGGGATTCTCCCATATTGCACGGGCCCTCGCCCATGTGACCAAGGGAGGTGTAAGGGAAAATTTCATATGGGGGAAGGAACAACAATGAGCATTTGATGATCTAAAGCATCGCTTGTGCTCAGCTCTAGTACTCTCCTTTCTCGATCTACAACAATCGTTGAAGATTGAGATTGACTCATTTGACTATGTTGTAGGTTCAGTTCTCACTCAACATGGTCATCCAGTGGCATACCATAGTGAGACACTCTTAGATACTGTCCAAAAATACCCCACCTATGACAAGGAAATGTATTCCATTGTAAAAGTATGTCGTCAATGGAAACATTACATTCTGGGAAAGGAGACAATCATCCACACTAATCATAGGCCTCTTCAGTTCATAATGACACAAGGGAAGTTGGAGAACGACCACCATCAGAAGCGGTCCACCTACCTACAACATTTCCATCTCAACATCAAGTATAAGACAAGGAGAACAAATCAGGTCGTTGACTGTCTCAGTCAACCTCCCATGGATACACTCACCACAGTGCTCTATTCCTAGGGACATGAGGCATCTGAGTGGCCCCAACTTTATCAGTAAGATCCAGACTTCGCCACCACCTACAAACTCTTGGGTACAGGGGTGAATGTCACCAATTTTCACATTCAGGATGGGATGTTATGTCGTCTATGCCATCTCTGTGTTCCTGCAAGCGAGCGTGTAAAGATGATTTGGGAAGTACACTACAGTTGGATGGAAAGACATTTTGGCATGGAGAAAAATGTGGTTGTTCTCCAAAAACATTTTTATTGGCCCAAATTTTGATAGAACGTCAGCAAGTATATTAGATCTTACACTGTCTCTGCCATTTCTAAGCTATCCATCAAGAAGCAATGATTATACACCCCTCTTCATACCCTTGAGAAGCCTCAGGAGTCCATATCGATGGATTCCATGTATGGTCTTCCATCCACCAAGAAAGGAAATGATTGTGTATTTGTGGTTGTTGATCAGTTTTCGAAGATGGCCATCCTCAGAGCCTACAAGAGGAACATCACAGCGGCAAATACTGTGAAGATCTTCTTTGAATGAGTGTGGGCCCATTTTTGGATACCACACACCATCATCTCTGACCGGGAAAACATGTTCCTCAATGCATTTTGGTCGAGTCTCTGGTCATTGTTGGACACCAAGCTCACTAAATCCACTACTTTCCAGCCACAAAGAGACGACCAAACAGAGGTCGTCAATCAAATGATTGTGCACATCCTGGACATGTACAACTCTAAGCATCCACGTACATGGGATGAGAGTCTCCCCTATGTTGAACATAGTTACAACATGGCTCTCCATAGCTCCACCAATCATAGCCCATTTCAAGTGGGACTGGGATTCCAACCCTTGGGTACATTGATGTTTCACTACCTCTGGAAACCACACAGACAGACTCTTCCCATGTTCAATTTAAGACCGAAAAAACCACTAGATTCATTGAGCAGATTCAGCACATCTGCTAGCAGGTCCATGAGATTTTGCAGAAAGCCAATGCTAAGTACAAGCAATGCCATGATCAACACAGGGTACCACATCAATTTCAGGTTGGAGACAAGGTTTGTTTAAATTTGTAGAAGGAGCATGTTACAGGGCCCCATCAAAGTTCCTTCCACTTCGCTATGGGCCTTACACCATCACCAGGGTTGTGGGTAACAATTCTTTTGAGCTCAACACTCGACCCTTCCTTGGCTTGCACTCACTGTTCAATGTAGACCTCATTCGAGCATTATTTCCACCATTATTAGACACCTCAGAGATCACAGAATAACTCACACCCAACATAGCTCAACCCTAACTTCATGGAGTAGGTATCCACTGATCATATAGTGGACACATAGGTCAAGGCAACTCGCAAGCAAATGATCCAGCTTTATCGAGTTGTGAAGGTAGGGCAACTCCTACACCAAGAAAAGTGGTTAATAGAAGATATTGTTCATTGGATATATGTATGTAGGGAATTGGATACCAGTTCCCGTAATCATGCCGAGGTACATCTTTAATCTTTATTATGCATCAATACTATTGGGCTTAATTTAAGGGGCTCGAAATTAATAAACAATATATTTTACCACATCATAATAGTGAATGGTTAAAAATCCCTACGAATTAATAGACTGAATGGTGAAAGAGCCCTAAATTCACCTCTGCTTTAACTAAATAATTGCATTGGGTCCACACTCAATTAATACTAGACAAGTGTGGTCCCATTGAATACATTTTTAACTTTGTAACGACTAATCAAAATTTTGGGTTGGCTATTTATAAACGATCCAAATGTCCATCTAATGCACCAAACGGTAATAAGTTTTGGAGTGATTCTGTTATATTTCTTCGCATGTCTCTGTAGAGTGGTGACTTTTGCTGTAGAATTTGCGTAGAGTGATCTCTACGTAGACTGGCGACTTCTGCGGTAGAATTTGCGTAAAGTGGTGACTGCATAAAACAATTGGAGAGTAAAAGCCATTCACTTTCAGGAAAGAGGTATTTATTTCAGTCTAGATTCCATTTTCAGACAATTGTATTTAAATTTTAGAGGTTTTAATACACTTTTTATTTGTTTTGCAATCTTAAGAGATTTAAACTTTCAACGCCTGGAATTTTGTTTTATCAGACATAGCCGTTTCGGGTTAAGTTTATTTTGGGTGCCTTGTCTGTGACTCATGTTTAAATTTTGGAAAATGCTGGTTTTGCTTTCGAAAATGTGTGATCGGTTATAAAAAGTAATATATGTTCCCGCACGCAGTCAGGTCTCGCTAGCGAACAATATGACAGGCAATAACAAGAAGGCTAGAAGGAAGAGATCTGAGCAAGAAAAAGTTAGAGCTGCAAATGCTCCCTCTTCAGCCTGCGAAGATGACAAAGTATCGAAGTTAAACGACCTAAATCAAATCCTTGTTAAGGAAATCAC
>SNQJ01S0033293.1:32329-44808 GCA_010110895.2 Picea sitchensis
TGCAGTTGAAAAATGAAATTCAAGTGATATCTGCTGAATTAGAGGCAACCAGTAAAGATGCGAAATTGGAAAGGAATGTGCTTTTATCACAGATTGTAGCAGCCAAAAAGGATACTGTTGACATCACTAGATGTAACCAGATGGCACAGGAAGCTTGGAATGCAGAGAAAGAGAACCTGTTAAGCAGACTTTCAGAGCTACAAACAAACCTTGTGTTGATGGCTAGCGAAAAAGGATCACTGAGCGAAACAAATAGAGAGCTAAGGACCGAAGCGGAGTCTTTGAAGGCCCAGTTGAATGAGTATAATGACAAATTGGTTAGCATTGAAGATGAGAGGCAGGTACTGAAAACTTTGTCTGTAACCAATGTAGAGAGGTTGGAGGCTTTACTTCAACAAAACGCAACATTGGAAAAAGAAATTACCATCCTTCAACAGCGGGTGGATGAAAAGGCCAAACAACACGCTGATGAAATTCAGCAGTACAAGGTAGCAGAAAATGCTGTTAAAGAACAGAATCAAATGCTAGATAGAGAGAGTGAAATAAGGAATAAAAAATTTCATGAAAGGATAGTTGAAAATGACAAACTTAGCAACCAGGTGGAGAGGTTGAGTAAAAAAATTGTAGAGTTGCAAGAAACATATGTCAAGTTAGTGCAGGAAAAGGATGAACAGAGGAGGGAATTTGAATCACTTCTTAGAGAAGCTGTCAAGAAATACGAAGTCATGGAGGAGAAACACTCTGAATTGTTCAAGGAAAAAGAAGAGCAGGCAAAGACAATTAAGTCACTCGGAGGAGAGATTAATTCTCTGATGAGTGAGAAAAGTAGCCTTTCTGGAAATCTCAAACAGGCAACAAAGAAAAATGAAGATTTTGCGGAAAAATGTTTACAGAGTCAGCATTCAACTATAGCACGGGAAGATAGGAGTGAGTTGGTTGATATAGTAAACCGTACAGAAGTGCATGAAAAGAGAAAACCGAGCAATGTGAATGGGAAGCCAAATCCAAGCAATGCCAATGAAAAGCCAAAAACAAACAATGTGAATGAAGCAAAATGTATGCAGGAAAATAGGAAGCCCAATGGCGGGCAACAAAGGAAAACGCAAAACAGGTTGCAACGAAAGGGAAAGTGAGAAGCAAGTTCTCAACATAAGGACTGAATTTTTTTATGCTCTTTTCTTTATTTTTTGATTCTCTATTTTGCTGTAAATTCTTTTAATCTGTTGGTGTAACATTTACACCATTTTTGTGTATTGACTCCATAACCAAACGATGGTTTTAAGATTAACAGCATTCCGTGAATTTTCAAAAACAATATGTATGTTATAATCAGATGTGTGTACTTGTTTTCTTCAAAAGCAATATGTATGTTATAATGAGTGGCGTGTTCTGTAGTAGTTCTCTTGATTATAACAATGTTTATTTTTTAATCTCTCCATTTTCAAGCGAGTTTCGAAGTTTGATATATGATCGAAACTAATGCAATGTTTAAATATAGTATTTGTATAATCATGGTGTGACATTTACTAATGTTATTTATTTATTTCATTGTTTTTTATTTATTTCATTGTCTAGGTAACTACCTGCTCCATTAATTCAATGTATGGATATTTTTTTATGGTTTTTTCTTGTGTGAATGAGGTCACATAAATCTGTAAGAAATTATTAGTTTTTGTTTTTTAAAATCTAGTTTTGAATGCAGAAATGAATTCAATACGTTGAAAAATTCTTAGGCATTAGGATTATATAGAAATAATCACTCAAATCTATTAATCTAACAATTTTCTGCCTTCTAGCAAATGTTCCTGAAAAAATTGCCAAAACACCTTGATTTCCTAAAACTTTTAGCATAAAACTTAATTATATAAACTATTTAACACATTATGTAGATACATTATCTAAATAATACATTAATTCATTGTATATATATTCTTCAATATTGATTATTTTTTCAAAATTATATAATATAATTTCAATAATACATTAATTCATTGTATATATATTCTTCAATATTGATTATTTTTTCAAAATTATATAATATAATTTCAATTTATTTTTTCAAAATTATATAATATAATTTCAATAATACATTAATTCATTGTATATATATTCTTCAATATTGATTATTTTTTCAAAATTATATAATATAATTTCAATTCATTGTATATATATTATTCAATATTACTTTAAAAAAAATATATATAATATAATATCAATATATATTCTTCAATATTAATTATTTCTTTAAAATTATATAATTTAATTTCTAAGTGGTACTATCCAAAACCCAATTTCTAAATCATCTTCCCCTAACACTTTTAATACAAACACATCATTTGTTTTGAACAAAAGAAAATATTAGCTTCCCTTTACTATTCTAGCCTCATTATAGAAGCTTGAAATATTAATACAAACACATCATTTGTTTTGAACAAAAGAAAATATTAGCTTCCCTTTACTATTCTAGCCTCATTATAGAAGCTTGAAATTGAAAACCATCTTGATAATTTTAATGGCTAAGATGGCTACAAACTTAGCCAATCATGAAAATCTATCATTCATCCCTTTCATAATCAAGCTTTTCAGAAAATTTTGGAAACCTACCATTCATCGCCTTTGTAATCAAGCTTCTCATGGCTAGTTTCATTTTTGTCTCCATTGTTACTCATATTTCTCTTTGTTTTTCTCTCTTTTTATCTTTTACCAATTTATTCTTCTCTCTAAACTTGTTTGCTTACCTCTTTGCATTTGATTTCTCTCTATTCGTTTCATTTCATTATAAATATCAATTATGTCTTATTAATATTATATTTTTAATTTCTCATTATTCTCTTTATTTTATAATCAATATTAATAATCTAGTTTAATACTATTAATTACCTCGTCTTATTCTTAACATTAATTTTCTCATATCAACCCCTCTTATTCTTTTGTTCTTTTCTAGGTTATCACCATATCTTCTAAAATGTTATTATCCAAAAATATGTTATTACTTATCTCCTAATCTTAATGGATAATTTATTTATTTGACCAATCTATTTCCTCTCCAACTATCATTTTCTATTTACATTCCTTAAATGAAAGACACATAACATACTTTTCCAAGGTACAAGTGCTCTCTTTTCCAACATATAAGCTTCATTCACTTTTCAAAACCTCTTACACACCGTTTTAGAAAAAACTTGTCTAACATATATATGTAGTGTCATTTTAGGCATATCTTTCAATATCAATTATTTCTTGCTTCTTTTCAATTATACGATATATTCTTATAAGCATTTTATTATTTTTTTATTTTTTTATTGTTCTTAGAGACATTGTAAGACGAGTATGGGAGACATTTTCAGATATAAAAAGCATGCAGAACATAAATAAAATTCTAGAAATGGTAGATGAACAACAATATAACCAGAACAACACCACAATAATACCAAAATGATACTAGAATAACACCAGAAAGATCACTTTGATTACTAAGAGCAATGTTCACTTGCCTCTTTGAGGGGGAAACCTCCGGGAGAGCAGATCTCTATTACAATAATATACAAGACAAAAGTTCTCATACCCTCGACTCCTATTTATACTAAATATGTTTATCAAAAGAACCATCTAGAGGAAGATCCTTCTAGAAGTAGAAGCTTCTATTAGGCCTTCTTACATTCGACTTATTCTTACTTATTGCTAGGCCTAATTAATATTGACCTTTATTATATCATAATATATTATTCTACCTAAGTGAGGGGTTAGGTCCCTAACATGACCCCCCCCTTAAAAACAACCTTGTCCTCAATGCTTGAGATGTGGAAATTGCTGCAGAATGGTAGCTAGTTCCCAAGTGGCATGTGTTGGGGTTGTACCTTTCCACTGGACTAACACTTCCTTGATGGTTCGATGATGCAGGTGACGCCCATGTTGGTCTAGAACTTCTTGTGGTTGTAGCCAAATGGATCCTTCTTCGTCCAACTTGGGAAGGTTGGTTTGAGTTTAGTACTTAGATCCAATCACCTTCTTTAAGGAGGAAACATGAAAAACAAGATGTAGCTTAGAATGAATGGACAAAGCTAACTAATAGGCCGCCTATCCCACACTCTTGAGAACCGTATAGGGACCATAAAATTTGGGTGCCAGTTTATGGCAATGGTCATCCTTGAGGGAATTTTGCTTGTAAGGTTGCATTTGAAGAAACACCTGATCTCCTTATGCAAATTGACATTAAGAGCGACCTTGATCTGCTAGTTTCTTCATCTGATTCTAGGCCATGAACAAATTCTCTTTGAGGGTATGGAGAATAGCTTCTTGAACTCTAAGTGTTTGATCAACTGCTTCGACCTTTGAGACACCTGGAAAATATGAGAGAATGAAGGTGTCTTTTGTCCATATACCGCTTCAAAAGGAGTCATGTGGGTATTTGTATGGTATGAAGTGTTGTACCACCATTCATCTAGTGGTAACCATTGAGCCCAGTCATTTTTCTTTTCTGAGGCAAAAAACCTCAAATATGTTTCCAAACACTTGTTGACAACTTCAGTGTGGACATCAGTCTGGGGATGATAAGTTGTGGTGAGATGCAATTGGGTGCCTTGTAGCTTGAACATTTATTGCCAAAAATTCCTAGTGAAAGTTAGGTCACGATCCGAAAAAATAGAATGCAGGATGCCATGAAGCTTGAAGACCTGATCCATGAAAAGTTGAGCCACAATGGATGCTCTAAATGGGTGTTGAATAGAACATAAATGAGAATACTTGGAAAGACGATCAACTACCACCATGATGACTGATTTATTGCCAAATTTAGGTAAGCCTATAATAAAATCCATAGAGATATCTCACCAAATAGTAGGTGGAATTAGAAGTGGTTGTAGTGTGCCAGGAGATTTGACTGTTTCTACCTTGTTGCATTGACACACATCACATTCAACCACAACATTATGAACGTCATGTTTCATACCATCCTAGAAAAAAGATAGTTTGACCCTGTCATAGGTTTTGGTAAACCTTGAATGCCCAGTTGTGGGTGTAGCATGAAGCTCAAAAAGTACCATGGATTAAGTTTTGATTGTTTACTTAAATACAAATGACCTTTGTATTGGAGCTCCTCATGGAGCTAGGAATACCCTGGGGATGCACTTTCCTGGCGAACAACTTGGAGCCAATCTGGTACAATGAAGGAGAGAGAAAAAAGGGACCCTTCATCTTCATATTTTCAGGAAAGTGCATCCA
Source organism: Picea sitchensis (assembly GCA_010110895.2). Taxonomy (NCBI): domain Eukaryota; kingdom Viridiplantae; phylum Streptophyta; class Pinopsida; order Pinales; family Pinaceae; genus Picea; species Picea sitchensis. The sequence continues at coordinate 37,550 of SNQJ01S0033293.1, forward strand.
CAACCACATTGTTTTTTCCTTTATTGTAAATGATCTCATAATCATATCCGAAGAGTTTAGTCACCCATTTTTGTTGCTTTGGGGACGAAATGCATTGTTCCAGAAAATACTTCAGGCTTTGATGATCTGTCATAATTTGGAAGCATTGCCCCAATAGATAATGGCACCAAAGATCAACGACATGCATAATGGCCAACATTTTCTTTTCATAGATTGATTTGCCCAATTTTCGTTCAGACAATTGTTTTGCTGGTAAAGGCCAAAGTCCGACCCTCTTGCATAAGGACAACGCCAATTCCTATCCTGCAAGTATCACATTCCATGACAAAGTTCTTTGTGAAATCAAGAAGGGCCAGGACTGGAGTGGTGCACATGGCCATCTTTAAGGTTTGAAAATCCTTAGCAGCTGCTGGATTCCAATTGAAATAATTCTTTTTAAGGAGTGCAGTGAGAGGTGTCGCAATATTTCCATAATTCTTAACAAACTTGTGATAATAGCATGTTAATCCGAGAAATCCATCCAAGATTTAGAGATTCTTTGGGTGAGGCAAGTCTTGCATAGCTTCAGTATTTTTAGGATCCAACCTGATGCCTTCCTTTCCAACAATATGACCCAGGTACTTGACTTCAGAGGCACCAAAAGCACATTTAGATTGTTTCAGGAAAAATTGGTGCTGAGAGAGTAGATGGAGAACTCGATCCACATGAGAAAGATGGTCTATCCATGTTTTGATATAGATGAGGATATCATCAAAGAAAACTAATACAAAATGACGGAGAAAAGGATGGAAGACATGATTCATGAGGATTTGGAAAGTGGAGGGAGCATTACACAAGTCAAAGGGCATGACCAAAAACTCATAGTGGCCCTCATAAGGTCTAAAGGAAGTCTTAGGAATGTATACCTATTTGATATGGATCTGGTGGTAGCCAGAACAAATATCAAGTTTAGTAAATAGTTGGGCACCACTCAATTCATCCAAGAGGTCATCAATGACAAGAATGGGAAATTTGTCTTTAATGGTGAGTTTGTTGAGGGTGTGGAAGTCAGGACACATGTACCAAGAACCTTCTTTCTTAAGGACCATGACCACCGGAGAAGAGTAGGGGCTCGTGCTAGGGAGGATAACACCTGGGTTAAGCAGTTCTTGAACCATTTTCTCAATTTATTTTTTTTGGGAAAATGGGTGATGATAGGGATGGATATTGGGAGGAAGGCTTCCCAAGATAAGGGTAATGGAATGATCATGAACACCACGGGAAGGAGGGAGTCCTTGGGGAGTGGAAAAAAACACTTGATGTTTAGAGAGGATGGATTGGAGGTCCTACAACACAGAGGGTGTCTCAATTGCTTGTATGGCATGGAGTTTGATAATAATACCAGAATGACCTTTTTTGAGAAAATTTTCCATGCGATCGGAACTAATGATCTTAGGGGAACCAACGGTGATGCCTTGGAACTTATATTGTTGGCCCTCCACACTAGCCAAATTCCTTAGCCAAATTCCTTAGCCAATCTACGCCCAACACACTTTCACAACCGCCCATGTCGATAGAAAACATATGAGATTTCAGGTGGTAGTCACCAATTTGGAGACACAAATTTTCACAACGCCCTCCACATTTCATGGACCCTCCATTGGCAATCATGATTTGGAAATTATTGACTGCATGGATATCGCAATTAGTCTTTTGAGAAATGTGGTGATGAATAAAATTATGGGTGATTCAACTATCAACAAGAATCATGACCTTCCTATTCTTGATGTAGCAAATTAGCTTGAGAGTTTGGGGAGCAGAGAAACCAGTGAGAGAATTTATGGAAATGATCGGTTCGACTTTGGGAGGGTCTGAGGGAGGGTTTATTTCAGTGGGTTCATGTGACACAAACACAAGGGGAGCTTCAACATCCTATGAGATGGCCATAAAAATCTTTTGTTCCTTTTTACTTATGTCCTGAAAAATATTTTTCATCACAATTATAACAAAGGCCTTTGAGTTGGTGTTTAGCCATTTCGTCCCTGGTCAATTTTTGGATCTTTATTGGAGTAGAAGGAGGTGTGGGATTGATTGGTTTAGTGAGAGGAATAAAGGAGGTTTTCCAATTTTGATAAGAGACAACTTGTTGTGCTTCCTTAGCTCTTTTAGTAGCCTCCACCCAACTCTGAGGCTGAGCCATGAGGACATGGGCACAAATCTCATCCTTGAGGCCACTGATAAAAAATTCTTGGAAAAAAAATATTAGACATGCCCTCTGTATGAAAAGTGTAACGTCCCTGGCTATCAACCCCATGGTCGGGCAATGCTAATATGAGGAAGATTCTNACAGGCATTAAATCAAATTAACACATTTAATGAAATTTAATGAACAATACAAAGTAATGCCAGTATTACTACTAACATTCAGACTTAAACAGAATTATCAATAAATATCATTACAACTGAATACATGATAATATTGCAAGCATCACAGACATGCATTTTAATTGATATTAAACACATAATGATAATTATCTTTGAAACTCTAGTAACTCCACCATCTATGTGTAGACCTTCCACGAACCTCCAACACGTATACCACAATTCTCATCACGCTCAGTAGTGGGTCACCCCCGAGATGGGCCTAAGATCCACCTAAGGAAAGGGAATCCTAGACTAGGCTGAGGTTACAAGAAAACTGTACAGAGAAACTAGAAGGATTCTCTCTAGGAGCCTTCTTACGCCCACTACTCATGGACTCTCATTCCCCACATGGTTGTTCCACCCGGGAGTAAACACCTTCACAAGAACAGTCCATCGGTGCTTCACCTCCCTCTTTGGGTCTCGGCAATAGGCCGGATCAAGAATTCTTAGAGCTGCGTAGCTAGTGCTGGACTCTCTCTAGGAGAAAACCACTTCCCAACATACTCTCTCACCTAGAGAGATATGCTCATAATCCTGACAACCTACCTCCTCCACCATGGGCATGACAACCCGGTTCTTCAACCGGTTTTCAACTCAATTTCTGCAAGTTCAGGATAACAACAACAACATCATCTTTCAGTTAACTCACGAGTGACAACAACAACTAGAAAATTGGGTGTGGACGTCCAAAAAATTACAACAGGCCACTAAGACACAACATGGTTCAGGTAACCCCAGTTTTAGAATGCGTGACAAGTAATCCACGTAGAGTTCAAACATAGACTCAACATTTTAGACAGAGGGTGCGTTCAACAGAGGGTGTCTAGATAGTCCCTGAATACACCATTCATGAGGCGCCTAAAAATAGCGGGTGTGTTCGACAACCCAAACGACACCACTGTGAACTCGTAATGACCATAACTTGTTCTAAATGCGCTCTTGTTGTTGTCTTCATCCTTTATCCTTACTTGATGATATCCCAACCTGAGGTCTATCTTTAAAACTTCCTTTGCATCCTTCACCTGATCGAAGAGGTCATCAATCCTCGACAAAGGATATTTGTTCTTTACAGTTACTTTGTTCAATAGTCTGAAATCAATACACAATCTCAATGTCCCATCTTTCTTCTTCACGAATAGGATCGGGGCACCCCATGGTGACACACTTGGGCATATATACCCCTTCTTTAGAATCTCTTCAAGCTGCAATTGAATCTCTTTCATCTTTGGCGTACTAATTCTGTATGGAGCTTTTGACACTGGAGCTTCTCCAGGCATCAAGTTTACAGAGAAGTCAATATCCCTTTTTAGAGGTACTCCGGGTACCTCCTGAAATACATCTTCAAACTCTTTTAGTACCCCATGATATTTAATCTTTGAGATCTCATCCTTAGATGCCTCCTCCACATGGGATGCAAATAATTGACAACCTTTTATGTAGCACTTCTTCAGCTGCATTGCTAAGATTTCTCTGATAGAAACAACTCTAGGAATTCCTTGGACTATTTTCTAATTCCCCTCCTCATCCAGTCAAGTGAATGCCTTGTTACGACAGTCTAGGATAACATGATCTTGGTCCAATGAGTCCATCCCAATTAAACAGTCATAAGAACCTAAAGGTGCAATGTTCAATTCATCCTTTGTGCTCAGTCCATTCATGTCCACAGGACAGGACTTAACCAACTCGGTGACTTTTCTCTTGGTTCCTATAGCCATCTACACTAACCAAGACTTTTTATGTTTTCTTCTCAACAATTGAAAACTCTCCACCACTCTAACATCTATATAACTATGGCTAGCCCCTGAATCAATTAAAATACTAAATGGTTGGTTGTTAATCATACCTTCCACTTCAATCATGTGTGATTGATATTCATCTTTGTTGTTTTCTAGGTATACGTAGATCATTGGCATTCTACTACACATGTCCTCCATTCTTTCAACTTGTTGAATACTATGGACAACTCTCACTTTGCCATTTGTATGGGGACACTCTTTGTACTTGTGGTTCCCCTGACAGCCCCAACACTAAATAGGTTTCTTCATTGGCCTTTGTTCCCCTATGTCATCCATTCTTGTCTCTCTAAATGATGGATGTCCTTGAGGAATGTTTCTGAAAAAGGGAGGTTTGTTTCCCTTCTTCCTCTAATCCATATGGAATTTATTCGTGTCTTCCCAAGCCTTCAGGAAAGTAGGCTTTTCTCTTTGTTACTCTTATAAGAATTTGTCTCTCCTTATCATTTCTTCCATAGTGTTAGGATCATCATACTGAATATTGTCACCAATGGAAGGTGCAAATCCACTTAGATACCTCTGAATCTTGACAGTCTCATCATTGATGAACGGGACATACTTCAACAATTCCAAAAATATTTGTTTGTATTCATCAATGGCCATGCTACTCAGTTTGAGTTCAAAGAACTCTTTCATCTTTGTGTCATAGTATATTTTAGTCAAGTATTTATTCTCTAAATACCTCTTGAATTATTTCCAAGTGATATCTTTCTCTCTAATGTGTTGTACCTGCACAAGTTGATCTCACCACATGGATGCCTTTCTCTTCAATTGATACATCACAATTCTTCCTTCTGCATGAGAGGAATAATTTTGCAGTTCGAAATATTTCCTCATGACAAGAAACCATGTTTCAACATATTCCTCCTTCTTGTGTTCTCCATCAACCATAGGAGGATTATTCTTGTTCATTTCTCCCTTCAGTTCATCCACTCTAGATATCTTGTGCTTTCCAGTAGGAGATGGGCTTGAACTTCTATGTGCCTCCTTATTGGAGTGTTTCAGGGAGTGACGATGATGCATGCTAACACTTCTTGATATTCTTTTCTTCTCAGGGATCCTACAACCCCCTGTTTTTCTTGAGTCACTCTCCTTATCCAATTTCTTTTTGATCCTTTCCAGGTTGTTCATCAACTTTAAGTTGAATTATCCCTATTGTTCCTTAGCTTTCATGAGATTTATGCTATATGATTGGTGATTCTGGGCATCTTTTCGCAATCATTCAATGATTTTAATCATATGCCATTCCTTATATAACTCTTCTCAATATCCATTGGAGTTTGATCCTTCAAATCCCAGATGGACATCCATTCCTTTTGCTTCATCCTCAAAACTTGAAGCAGTCCATGCCTCTTCCATTTCTTTTGCACTCAGTGGAAATTCTACTTGGTTTTGGCACTTGTTAAACTTCTGCAAACACAATGTATAGACAACCAGAATTTGCCAGGCCATTATTCCTTAACAAATCCCACAACATTCATAAACAAATCTGATTCAAGAAAACGTTTAGTTTTCATTCTCTGTGATTCTCGTTCAATCAAGAATCCCCACAGATTTATTCTTTCGGAGCTCTTCTTTGCTAAGTTTTTAGGCACTATCCCCTTTCTCTTAGTTCCCAACCCACACAACCATGGGTCATGACCAAGTGCTAGATCAGTAAGTGCATACTCGAGCCTTCGGCCTTGGAAATTTTCAAAGCACGACAAAATAGTCTCTCGAAGTTCCGAGTTACCGAACTCATGCAGTAGGGTGGATCAATAATCCATGTATAGAAAGCATCCAATAGCTGACACTCAGTGTGGAACCTTAGGCGTCTGAGTTTCGGGACTTTGGGACTTCATAAGATTTCACATCCGCACACCCCGAACCATTAATCTCTGAACACTCCCACGTCACCTTAGGTGACATTATTACGTTACATCACTTAACGTTTCCCCAATTGCAGGGCCATGCAATGGTGGTTTCAAGTAACCCTCCTTTCATCCCGTAGTTCTCCTAATGCTGACACGTAACCCCTCAGTGAAACTACAGTTTGGATTGTGGGACCGCCTTGGAGAATTAGCTTCCGTGCAACTTGGGTCCCTGTAATGCCTTCTGGCCATTGATCTTGATGTATCATGATCAATGCCATTGTGGGTCATCCAACCTTTAACCACGTTACGTAACCTTGGGCCCCACTAACCCTTCTCACACAGGATGCCACATGGCAGCATACTAGTGACTGATACGTGGCCCATTCAGATGGGTGACACTCGTCATGTTCCAAATGCCATTTCAAACTTCCACGGATTCTAACCCACTGAAACGTGGAACACATCCCATGTGTCCACGTCACTTCCAGGTGAAATCATCATGACTCACCACTTCAGCTCTTCGGGCTTCGGGAATTTCAACTCCTCTATGCTCTCTTTTTCCCTGAGCGCTTTCTCCAAGAGTTCATGATCTACCGACGCATGTCCTCCTTCACGATAAACAACTATTAGTGACTTCAACACTTCGAGACTTCAGGAGTTTGTCACACTCCACCTTTGAAATACTCCGAAATGACTTTCCTTTCCCTTCTTATACATGGATCTAACAGTTAGGCTCTTTTCCTACGATCTACGGTGTAGATCTCCTTCGGAAGTTTATGCCTCAACACATTCCACTTCTCCCGATTGCCGAACTCCGAAAGGCTTCCAGGATAACCTTCTTCTACCTTCTCTGGATCTTAAGGTCGTAAAGTACTCTCCTTTTTCCCAAATAGATCCTACGGCTTCAACACCCCAAGTGTTGAGATCTCTCTCTCTCTCTGGTCAAATACCACATCGATTGTGGTTTTATTCTATTGCTAATCCTCCTGAGCTTTGTAACACGACCAAGTAACCCCTTGGCACTCAATAACATTCTAAGGTTTGAAATCGGTTCCATCCGAACACCATTTTCACTCGAAACCTTGGGTCCAAAGACCACTTATCCAACCCATCCAAGATCAGTGTTGAAAACATGGCTCCGATACCATATTGTAACGTCCCCATCCATCAACCCCACGACCAGGCAACGCTACTATGCATAACATTCTCA
>SNQJ01S0033293.1:46263-56811 GCA_010110895.2 Picea sitchensis
AAATATTCGATATGGACGTCCAAAAAATGGAAAAAATCCACTAAGACACAACATGGTTCAAGTAACACCATTTTTAGGATGCATGACAAGCAATCCACGCAGAGGTCAAACACAGACTCAACGATTCAGATAGAGGGTGTATCAACTTCTCAAGAAAACATCACAGGCTTCAGGTTTGAGAGTTGCGTGAGGGTATGCATGCAGAGATGAGACATAGAAGTAACATTGTTTAGATAGAGAATGCAAGAATGGAGGATGAACCCCCATCACGACTTAATTCTTGGATTAAATTGGATGTTCCTAGGCTGACACATGTCTCCCATGAAGCTGCATGCACTCCATCAAGTATGTGTACACTTTTGCACACGTTGGAGCTGCATGCATTGCCTCTCCGAGGACTTAGGATACAAACATACCTTTCACACCACTTTGGAATAACAATAAATTATTATTCCCAAGGACTTAATCCCCTAAGCTTATCCCCTATTTCCAGCCCTTCAGCCCCCTTTCCCTTACCCACCTTGTGGAATCTTACTCCCCCATCACTCTTTCTTCGTGATCGGTTTTCACGCAATGATGTTTAATCTTTAGTAATGTTCTGCATAATTACATATAAAAAAACATGCTCATGGCCTTTAAAACTTAGTATCTCCGGCCTAATAAACACATAAGCCCACTAGCTTATCAATACTTGGCTCACCAGCCTACAAAACATGATTACAATTCATAATATAACTGGGGCACTACCGGGGGATATTAAAAAAATCCAGTCTCTCAAAAACAACTATAAAGTCTTCCACTGTGTCGGATTGTTTCAACTTTGTCAAATGACCTAAATGGATGGTATCAGTGTGAAATCGGTCATAAAGCTCTGTCAAAAAGTGTGTCTAGGCAATATACCCTTGACGGGCAGTTTTTCTCCATTGCCATCATTGCCAAAATTCTTGATCTAAATGGAGAACACCATACTGGAGTTTGACCAAGTCATCTGAAATGTTGTAGAAAGAGAAATAATGTTCCATTTGATTTACCGAACCAATGGGATCTGAGCCATCAAATTTGGTCACATCCACACGCGAAAGATGTAGGTCACGCTGAAAGTGATGGGGCAGAAAGTTATGGGAATGAGATGAAGTTTCAACTTTGGTATGCAAAGGTGGGTCAGATAAAGGGGGATCTGCAGGGATATGTAGCTTGGTGCAGGTCATCAAAATGATAGATTCAAGCTAGGTAGTCATGTTCTGTTTGAGGTTTGCTTTGAGTTCCTCAATTGAGGCAGTGATGGAGGAACACATGTTTTTATTGATGGTGGCAATATTGGCACTGAGCTGCCTTAGTTCTTGTTGGGTCTCTGTGAAATTAGATTGCAAGGTATTGAAGAGAGCTTCCAAGTCTTGGCCACAGGTATGGGCCATGATGACGAGGGAACCGAAAAGGGGCGGGTGGGGTAAAAATATTTGCTGAAAAATGATAGGTATGAATGTGATAAGGGTGAAGAGATAAATCCAATGGAATAGGTCTCAAATAATGGTGCAACAAAATCCAGAATACTGTTTTTTTTACACCTGCGGATTTATACTCTGGTCTAAAGAATACTGCAGTGATGAAATGCCCAAATGCTTAACCAGGAAGAAATGTGTAGTGATTTGGTAACTTGAACATAGTTGCGCGATAATAGATCTTGTTTGTTTTAATTTTTGTTTTTGTCTCCAAGGGTTAGGTATTCAAGGGTTTTCCCTGTGATATAGATCTTTGATATACATGTGGGGTCCAACAGTAGTACTCGGCCCAATATCTCAGGGCACCAACTAAGGAGGCTATATCGTGCCCTTAGCCGTACTACCCGACTACGAAGGTATTAGAGAGTATCTTCCCTAGTGATTGTTGGGCTCTAAAGATGTCCTAAAATATAACCTCTATGCATCATCCAAAGGTCGGGGTTGGCACAATCGTTTTACTTGTCGCCTATGTAGGTTCTTACCTTCCATTTTCAATACCCATCCTCGAGAGATGCAACCCGTGCAAAGGAACAACAATCGTAACAAAAGGAATGAGAATTGTTTCATTCAAATGAACAACACTACTTACAAAAGGAACAAAAATCATGGAAAGGGAACGACAGTTGTTATATTGGGCCAAACTAATGTTGTATTAATTGAGTTGTAGTACTTGCCCAACTATCTAATTTGTTAATCCAAGGATCGTAAACTTACGAAGCACACACAGTATTTGCAGGACTGAAGTGGGACTAATGTAATATAAGGTTTAAGCTATAACTAAAATTGAATCATTAATCTAATGCGGGAAATTAAAACACATGACTTGGAATTAAATTAATCTAGTTACGTAAATGAAATCAATCTAGGAATGGGAACTTGCATAAATGAAATTAATATAAGAATTGAGAACTACATGAAGGAATAAGAAAATACAACATGTTAAGAATTGAATGACACAAGAAAATATGTGAGCTCACGCCAATGAAGAAATCTTACATTATAATAATCAAATCGATCTTCATAACAAAATAATGAAAGCATGAAAACCAAAATCCATTAATCAAAGATAAGAATCTGTTTCTTTCAAATCCAAATGACTACTCTAATTCTGTACTTGATTACTACTCTAATTCCATCCTCTATATTGAATCCTCATGAAGAGAGAGCACTCTCTTTTATACATGAGAGCCTTGAAGATAAAATAACCATCTCATTATTACAGATCCACTTTTCTCTCAACCTATTTCCCATTATTACAAAATATAATCCCTTTAAATCCTCACACATATCTCTCATATATCTTGGATAAGATATGCCAACCAAATCTCCATGATCTTCTCCTTGAATTATCTCCTCAAATATTGAAATGGTGGAGGAAGTATTCTAGAAGTCCTTTTGAATTAATTCTTCACATATTCCTACACATGACAAAGATCACACATTTTTGAGATATATATGAAAACATGTCAATTTATAACATTTAATCACGAATTCCCCTTTAATACTAAAATGAATATAGTGAAAAATAATAAGGTGAAACCCAAGTATATTTATGAAATGATATCGTGAAAGGTTAATGGGGTGATGAAATGTGAAGAATGATGAAGGGAAAGGTGGATGAAAATAGGACATTTATGAGCCCCAACATACCCCCTAGATTAACGTGTTGCGTGTCCTCATGCAACCATGCATGAATCTTCTCAAGAAATTTTGGCATCTAAATGCTGGTTTTGAGTGATGGTAATGAATGTTTCCAGGATCGGAATTACATGAGTAACAACTGACAATTTATTATGGTTGGTTCTTGTTTGACAACAATGAGTATAGAGAATGTTGGTTCTTGTGTTGTCAACATTCATTTCATTATTCGTTCTCTTGCTATTATGATAATAATTTACCCATATTCTTACTGGAAAAAAATGTATGCTATCAATGTGCCTAAGAAAACATCATTGAGTATAAGAAAGCCCTTTTTTTATATTTGTGAATCATGCTAATATGTATATCAATTCTTATAAATCAAAGCGCAACAGAGTATCGTTGGAAAACAAATGTTTGGAAAATAAATGTTCATAAATGGTAATTGAGATGAAAAATGGAATGATGGTAGTGGAAAAGTGGAGTGATGATAGTGAATAAAGTCTCCTACCTCCCAACTAAACTTCTTGCATGTCCGCATGCAACATGGTATAAGTCATAGAAGTAAAAAGGAAAGGGAACTTGGTGAGGTAATTTTCCAAATTATTCATTGCTAGCACTTGAGGAATTACATGATTAAAGTTTAGAAAATAACATACCTCCACTTACCCAAAATGTTGATGGACTATGCAATAGGAATATGGTTGATGCGGTTGTTGGAGCATGGAAGATGTCACTACTTTAGGATCATGTGAAAATTGACTATTGTTGTAGCGACGAATGATGTCTGCTGGATCAGAGAATGTGGAGTGGAGGAATCTGAATTGTTGCTAAATGAATCATGGAAAAGAGAAAGTATGAAACTGGAACTATGGTAATCTCATATAGATGAAGTCATGCTGCTATAACTGTTGATAGAGTCATGAAAAGTGTATAGTCTTTACCCACTGCTAAACCTGATGGTACAATTCTAATCATGCAAATGAATGTGTCAATGTCGAGCATGAAAATAATTCATTGGATTGCCGACCAATGATGAATGGCGTTAACCAATGCGAGGCAACTCATCATTGATGTCAATGAGTGCTAAGGTACCCAAGTACATCTTGTGAAGTTCAAATGAATGAGCTCATGTCGATCCACTTGCAAGATCTAAGGATCAAGGGACATTGATGTATTCCCATGATTGTTAGCGAGAGAACTTGTCATTAAGGCATGCAAGCCTCTAGGTACTCAAAATGGACTCTAGTCTATATCCCAGATAAGGTGTTGAGGTCGATGGGGAAAGACTTGTTGAAAGGTGGTCCTTAAGGAATCCCACATTAGTCAATGTGAGTTCTAATAAAAAGAGTGGTAGGACTAGAAATGAAAAGATCTCAGTAGTAACAATGTGTATGGAAAGGCAATGTAGTCATGGAAAGGGAGCTGGATAGTTTTATTGACAAGGAAAATTGAACTGAAAATAAAATAAAGAGATGTATGTGACTCAGAAAGATAGGCATGTGCGATTTCATGAAGGATAATTCAATGGAATATGGGCTTCCACAAAGGGATGAACAATCTGCTTTGAAGGAGAAATGGAGGAAGACATTCATGACGCAAATGGGTTTATGAAAAGGTTTCTATGTAACTGCAAACGCCATGATGTGTAAGACGAGAATCAACTCCTTCAAGCAGTCAATAATACATGGTTTTTTTTTTCAAAGTTTTGTGATCTTTGAAAATCACTTTAGCAGCAAGATGTGATCGATTGCACTCCTGAAAAAAACTTAGTACAAATCCTGCATGAAAACTTGTGAGATGTTCGAAAATATAACATGCAGAAAGAAGGACAAATGCGAAAAAGTAAATAAAATGTGCTTGTTTCATCATTGATTGCTTAGTGTAAAATCGAAAAAACATGTTTCCATATTGTTTTCAGGAATTTAAAAAAAAAAAATCCATTTGCAAATTTAATTTTTTTTGTTGTTTTTATTTTTATAATTTGTTTTTATCTTTTATAAAAAAAAATTATTTTATTTTATTTTATTTTATTTTTTTATTATGTTTGACCTAAGATTTTTATTATTATATACATATTATTATTATAATATATGTTTATAATATAACAAAAGAAATAAAAACAAACAATATATAGCTTTTTTTTTATATATATATAAAAGGAAATTCTTTATATAAAAAAAACAAGCAAATTTTATTGTAATCGTTTTATAATAAAACAACAAATAATTTTATGAAATTTTATTATAACACAAACAAACAATGGTTGTTAACTTTCATATACCTATAGTACAGGCTGGCATGCACAACCACATATCCAATTAGTTCTGAGAAAACGATGGAAGGATAGTTTGGTACTCTGACAACCTGAAGACTATTTGACCTTGGTAGAATGACAATCATGCAAACTAAACTCTCCAGTTTCATGAAGAAGTAAAATATTGCGTATAGAAACAAGTAGTATTGAAGAGCCTGAAGTCATATATGCTCTTCACAACTAGTGATAGTCTTCACTGCATATATGAAAGTAGCATAGAACAATCGTGATCTCTACATAGGTGACGAGAAGGATAAAAAAGACTATGAAAAAAAACCCAAAGATATAGTAGAACTGATTCAACCATATAGAAGTTAGGATGAAAAAAAACCCAATGAAAACAACACCAAACAACAATATGCCACCAATGAGTACAGAGAAAATAGGCTGCATGTACCAAGCCTGTTCTGGAATTTGCCTGGGAGTTTTTCTTGCTTTCACTGGATCTCCAATTGCAGGTTTCTTGTAGCCAAAGTAGCTGCCAATAAAAACCAAGGGAACGAAAACTCCAAACCATAAAAAGACTAAAGAAAACATGGTCACAAACGGTACAGCACCAGAATATTTCTCACCCCATATCAATGCATTCCTCACTGCAAGATTAATACAAAGAGAATTTCATAAAACAATTCTAGGAAAAATGAAAGCAGTCTTTAGTGTGTTTTTGAGCCCTTGAACATATTATATAACTAAACATAAGAGTATCCAATGAGAAAACCCATGAACACACACAATAGAACCATAGTTGTCATCAATCCACCATGATTGGAAGGAAAAATAAAACCAAGCATAGCAAATATCATCGTGACAAGTGTAAAAAACATTTTCCCTATACAAAGTTCTCATCATGATCATTGTCACCATACCATAAAGGAAGAGAGAAAACCATAAATACTGCATGGACAATTGACGCTGGAATATTTAAAGGTACAATATGTAAATGGCCACGTATGTGAGTCATGTAGTCATGGGTTGTAGCAGGTGAAGGATATGAAGAAAGTAGATGCCTTGATGCACTCATCTTTGAAAAACAAAAGGTTGGATCATTTTTCTTGGGAAGGCGTTCCTCGTCCCACTACTATTGCTTCTCTTTTCTTCGCCTAAAAACCTCACTAGATCGTTGATAACCATCACTAATTCCAGGCTCCACTTGGTCACAAGCAGGTAGTAGCTCGGAGGAGCCACCACTGAGCTAGGCGAAATAGTTATGGAAACTGAGTATGTGTTGTTTTCGTCGGCCTTGACAAGATCCATGGCTGCAAGAGAGAACATTATATAGTGCATGGACACTGTGTGCATGTTGAAAGGAGGGGCATATGCATGAAAATTCATTGTTGCACGAGTTCAAAACCGATAAAAGAACAATGAATTTTGACCCATATTTGATTTCCCTCGTAAAAATAGATGAAATGGTCGGTCGCTTGTGATCGTAGAGGGAATGAAAATAGGGAGGAACATAGGCTTCCACTCTCAGTTTTGTGTGGAATGACTTGGCGGCAAGATTATAAATCTGATGGGGATTGCTCCCAGCTACTAAAACCCGACCATCGGGCAGCGCAAGAGAAGTGGAATGATACATTCTCGGGATTGTAGCCGGAGCCAGATTTGTAAACCTCTTGCCAATTTCTTTGATGGGCATGTAGAGGAGCGAAGAAAATGTAGGCTCCTACCCATCTTCCCAGTCGGCGGTGCCATTTTTGGCCCCGTTGATGATGAGAATCTTTCCCATGGGGAGAATGAGCATGTCGCCCATTACTCTCGGGCCAATCATGTCTTCCATTTTCCATTGTGGTTACTGACATGTGATCTCCATTCTCCCATAGCTCTTAAAGGCCTCTATAACCCTAATTGTTGGGCCAGGCAAGCGTTCGTCAAAATAAACCCTTACGTCAACCATTCCGATAATATTTCTCACGTCAGAACGTGTGAGTGTGTCAGGCCCACGTCCTCTAATGGGGGCGACATTTCTCCATTGCCCATCAAAAATTTTCACGATATGGCCAGGTTCTTATGTCAAAAAATGATCTCTTCGACATCTGCAATATACATAAAGGTTGCCTGCAACCCGACTTGATCTGCATATGTGCCATAAAATGTGATTGTGATCATCTTCACGTCTACATAATTCCTCCCACTACCATAAACCGTTGCCAATGTCTAAAGCATAGATTGAGATCCGCCATATAATTTTGATAGTCTCATCATGGAAGCTATTTGTAACTTCCTACATACCTAATTTGGTGCCCCTATAAGTGGATCTGCATGTCCTCGTGGAAAACTTGTAACCCATTCCAATCGCAATCCCTGCATTTCGTTAGAAATACAATCAAAATTTATTGTTAGCATATCGTTTTCGATTTTGGGGAGTGCGGAAAACCTGATATAGCGTGACGGTTTGGAAATAATATCACCGATGATCGTTTCAAATCATTAATACAATCAAATCGGATAATCAAAATTTTATTTTTCAGTTAAATATATAAAAAAAAACAGATAATCAAAGCTTGATCTGTATATACATGAGCAGACTCTACCGATTTCTTGTTTTTCTCAAACAATAAAATTTAATATGACCCATTTTGATTCCACAAAGATCTCCGAGTTAAATTCATGAGGCGAAATGAGAAATAAATCGTTTGCATGCCGTCAAAACCAGTAACACCTATGCACAACATAATATATGTAACAAGCCAATGAAGACATTGTCCAGAGTTGGCATCTGTAATATAGCCTGTATGAGTTAGAGGATAGTGAATGGGCACGTCTATAAATTTTAAAGTGAAGAGAGGAGCAGTCAAATTATTGATGGGAAGAAAAATAGAAACTTGCATATTGTTTATTTCTTCGATCGAGCTTATGCGGTGGTTTTTGGGCATTTAAAATTCATGATATTTTATTTTTTTGCAGGGTTATTTCCAGGCATCTACAAGATAAGGGTAGAGAGCAAAAACATGGCACACAAACCAAAATAAACTAGGATGAATTTTAAAATGAGAAGAGTGTGGTTATGAAGTTATTTCAACTGTTATTTTAGCTTGGAGTTTTTGTGTAGCTCTGATCTTGTATGAATTACAGAACTTATTCATTCATATTTTTATTTTTTATTTTTATTTTTTTTAGTTTTTAATGTCCTTACTGTTTTATTTTTTTGCTTTGCAGACACAAGCATGCACAACTTTTTATTTATTTCTTCTATTATGTTTTTAAAGTAAAAAAATTAAAATAAAATAAAAACTATTTTGCAAGCTTATTAAAAATCTATGAGCAAATGGAAGATGAAAAAAAATAGATTAGGCAAATTTTTTTGTTTTGTCAATTAATTGATATTCCTGAAATCAACCAATCAGTCATCCTACTTTTTGATCCTCGTGATCGCATGAAGCACGAAGGACATCATACTTATTCTAGCAAAAATAAAATACTTGAAAATAAAACCCTACCTACACTATGTTAATTAGAAATAAGAGATTAGTTATGTATAATCAAACAACCAATGTATACATGCACGCAACAGTAATAAAAATTTGTTATCTTTTAATTTCGCAATTGACAGTAGGGAATATGTATGGGCATGCAAAATTAGTTGCTGAAGTTCTAAATTAACAAAATAAAAAGGAAAACTAAGTGGAACTAACCTAGTACTTTCTTGAAACCAACGTTCAATTAGGATTTCGTATGCATAATTTGTCTTACTCAGATCATGCTGCAGCTCCTCGATGTCCTCCTCAATCTATTGCACACCTAATGGCACTTCATTAAATATGAAAGGTTCTTCGTATGTTGATTCTTCGTTCACCTCAGGAGGAGTGAATAATCTTTCGGCTGCTGTCAAGATCTCCTCTTCCAGAGAAGAGGAGACCTGGACTTTTTCGAGGATCTGAGTGACTTGTTCCAAGATTAAATTCATTGTTAAATCATGTTAAAGAAGGATTCTTATAGCACCCAAATCAAAATGAAAAACTTAAAAAACACTCTTTCTAAAACATAAAAAAAATTACTCTTCACAGTTGCGGAAATTAAACGCTCTTGATAGTTGGTAGGGATAGTGAGGAATCTACACCGAAGCATCTTTATGAACCTTAGAACCAACACATGTAGATCACACTTGCATGAATTAAACACTCTTGCATAAATTGAAATTTGCAGAAATTGAAACTACTTTTACCTAGTTGTAGGGAGAACATGAGGAGTCTCCTCTCATGAGCTTCTATGACCCCTTACCAATGCGTCTAGATCACACTTGCATGAATTAAACACTCTTTCATAAATTGAAATTTGCATAAATTGAAACTACTTTTACCTAGTTGGTAGGTAGAACATGAGGAGTCTCCTCTCAAGAGATTTTATGACCCCTTACTAACACGTCTAGATCAAACTTGCATGAATTGAAATGAAAAATAAACTAATACCTCAATCAATCATGCCTCCCTGACAATGACGCGAAAATGTTGGGCTCTAAAGATGTCCTAAAATATAACCTCTATGCATCATCCAAAGGTAGGCACTGGCACAAGCGTTTTACTTGTTTCCTATGTAGGTTCTTACCTTTTGTTTTCAATACCAATCCTCCAGAGATGCAACCCCTGCAAAAGGACAACAATTGTAACAAAAGGAACGTCAATTGTTTCATTCAAATGAACAACACTACTTACAAAAGGAACACCAATCATGACAAGGGAACAATAGTTGTTATATTTGGCCGAACTAATGTTGTATTAATTGAGTTGTAGTACTTGCCAAACTATCTAATTTGTCAATCCGAGGATCGTAAACTTACAAAGCACACGCAAAGTATATGCACGACTGAAGTGGGACTACTCTAATCTAATGTTTAAGCTATAACTTCCATTGAATCATTAATCTAATGCAGGAAACTGAAACACACAACTTGGAATTAAATTAATCTAGTTGCGTAAATGAAATTAATCTAGGAATGGGAAATTGAATAAATGAAATTAATCTAAGAATGGAGAACTACATGAAGGAATAAGAAAATACAACATGTGAAGAGTTGAATGACACAACAACATATGTGAGCTCACGCCAATGAAGCAATCTTACATTATAATAATCAAATCGATCTTCATAACAAAA
>SNQJ01S0033293.1:56821-77541 GCA_010110895.2 Picea sitchensis
TTTTCTAACATTTAATCACAAATTCCCTTTTAATACTAAAATGAATAAAGTGGAAAATAATAAGGTGAAACCCAAGTATATTTATGAAATGATATCGTGAAAGGTTAATGGGGCGATGAAATGTGAAGAATGATGAAGGGAAATATGGGTGAAAATACGACATTTATGAGCCCCAACAGTGATGTTCTCGGTGGCACTATAGCAGTCAAGCGGCTGATTGGTTTATCTAAAAGGGGTTTCAGGAAATCTAGGGCGATCGTTATACAGGTGTTGTTGGATGCGCTACCACTCGAAGGGGTACCAACAGGAGTTACAAGGGTGGCCAATAGATGTGCGCTTAAGTACCACTTTTATTTTCCGTGTCTATGAATCCCCAACCATGGGTTTATGCACGTAATGACATATCTTTGTAGCTTAAAGACGTCAGAATACGTCTCTACCCTGAAATAAAATAACCCACAAATTTTTGTCGAGGAAAGTGCTCTGATACAAATTGTAATATTCTGGATATAAAAAGTATGAAGAACAAAAACAAAATGCTAGAAATCGCAAATGAACAACAATATAACCAGAACAACACCACAATAATACCAAAATGATACTAGAATAGCACGACAAAGAGCACTTTGATTAATCAAAGAAATTGTCACTTGCCTCTTCGAGGGGGCAACCTCCGGTAGAGTAGAGATCTATTACAATAATATCCAAGACAAAAGTTCTCATACCCTCGACTCCTATTTATACTAAATATGTCTATCAAAAGAACCATCTAGAGGAAGATCCTTCTAGAAGCGAAAGCTCCTATTAGGTCTTCTTACATTCAACTTATTCTTCCTTATTGCTAGGCCTTATTAATATTGACCTTTATTACATCGGAATATATTATTCTACCTAAGTGAGGGGTTAGGTCCCTAAGAGACATGTTCATGTAACTTAACTCATTAAAATAATAATAATACCAAAATATCATANATACACACACACACACACACACACACACACACACACACTTTGAATGGATAACAATCACTTTGTGTATATATATGGAGTTAGTAATAATTACTTTACTTTGGTATATAATTATTTTTTTAATATATTGAAAAAAAGAAATATTTTAATATATCTTAATATATTTTATAATATTATTATATTATAAAAAACTCTAATATATTAAAATATTATATTGGTTTGAATTTGTTATGTTTCAATGTAGTGATTATATAATATACTATAAAATACATTAATATATTAAAAAACAAAATTAGTATATTTTATAATATTAATGTATTAAACCAACATAGATCCATCTTAACCCCTCATATATCAAGATTCCAAGGATCAAATCAATTTTGGTCTCATTAACCACCACGGTTATCATCATATTAACTTATACTAGTATAGATCCATCTTAACACCATATCTATCAAGAGCTAAGACAGATCAAATCTCTCCAATGGAGCACTCCCTTTCTAGGGAGGTGACATGGGGGTAGAGCCCCCATGTCTAGGGGGTCACAGGGGGGTTCTTGTCACTATGAGCGGGGGTTCAAGGCAGGGACCCAATTGTTTTGTTTTTGGCAGTTTTTTTCATCTATTTTTTGGCGATTTTTTGGCACATGGTTTTCACCAATGGTATTCTATTTTTTGTTAAGAAATTAGGGCTGTTGACTAAATGAGGTTATTGGATTAGGGTTTTGGATGCTAAGGGATCCTATATGTATATTGTATCTTAAACAATGTATGAGATAATGACTTTGGAATATGTTGGTTTTTCGAGTTTGGGTTTCAAGGGAAAAAATCTATGTGTAATGTGTGTATTTACCATTGTATATTTTCTAATTTTGTAGTAAATAATTATACAAGGTTAAAATATAAAAATCTAGTTTAATACTATTAATTACCTCATCTTATTCTTAATATTAATTATCTCATATCAATCCCTCTTATTCTGTTGTTCCTTTCTAGCTTATCACCAAATCTTAGCTTCTAAATTTTTTTATCCAAAAATATGTTATTATTTATCTCCTAATCTTAATGGACAATTTATTTATTTGACCAATCTCTGTCCCCTCCAACAATCATTTACTATTTTTATTCCTTAAATGCAAGCCATTGCTCTCTTTTCCAACATATAAACTTCATTCACATTTCAAAACCTCTTACACATTGTTTTCCAAAAAACTTATGTAACATATATATATTTCAATTACGTGATATATTCGTATTTGCATTTTATTATTTTAATTTTTTTTATTGAGACTAGAGGCACCCTATGGGACAAATGTTCATGTCACATAACTTATTAAAATAATAATAAAACATTAAAATAATAATAATACCAAAATATCGTAAAAAATTGTGTCGACTCCACACACACACACACATATATATCCTAATATATGGAATTAGTAATAATTACTTTACTTTGATATATAATTACTTTTTTAATATATTTAAAAAATGAAATATTTTGATATATATTAATATGTTTTATAATATTATTATATTATAAAATATTTTAATATATTGAATTTTTATATTGGTTTGAATTTGTTATGTTTCAATATTCCCTAACTTCAAATAAAAGATCACTAAAAATACATTAATATATTAAAAAAAATAGCAGTCTATTTCATAATATTAATGTATTAAACTAACATAGATCCATCTTAACCCCTCTTCTATCAAGAGTAGAGGGATCAAATATCCCAAAGTGAAAAAAAAAAAAATTATAGTGAAAAGCTTGAGGAAAGGTTAAAAATTCAATATGAGCATAATAGATCCACTGTTAAGATGGATCTGTGTTGGTATATTTTCAAAGTACTAAATTGTAAAGTTATAGATTAACAACAATCACACGACATACATTTAGCACATTAATAATGTTTTTTCCTATATATGCCTATATAGGGGTATAGAGACACATTAATATTGTTAATGTGGTTGTTTCTAGTAAACCCTGGCATAAAGATATCTTACAACAATTAAATCATATATTTATATGATTAAATTTTACCAATTTTTTTTTATTATTGATAATTTTTATATTAACAAAATTTTATTAATATTAACATAAATATTATACTATACTATAATATTATATTATATTAAAAGTATATTATCTTAATTTATATTGATGTTTGTATTAACTTATAACAATATAATATATGTTTTAACTTACATCAAGAATGTTTATAGACAACTTTGTTATTAATTATTAATTAATAAATATACATTAATATTAATTTAAATATTGTATTATAATATTTCAACATTTATAAATTTTTATATCCATTATAATATTAAATTAAAAAAAAGAATTATATTATAATATTATTATAATATTAATATAGTATATTATTAGTTATAATAATATTAAAAACAAAATATTAATAATATTGATATATTATATGAATATTAATATATTATATTATATTAATATTATATGAATAAAATTTTTACATAACTTTCTTATTAATAAAATTATATTAATATTAGTTTGATTTTAGCCAAGATTTATGGAATTATTTTGGAAAATAAGATTATCCTTTGGATAGAAAGTCACGGTAAAAGAGATAAAGGTCAGACCGGGTTTAAGAGATATCCTTCAATTGTGGACCATCTTATTACCTTTAGGATAATTGCAGAGGAGTTCTGCAATACTAAAACAAATCTTTTTTGTTGTTTTGTTGACTTTAGAAAAGATTTTGACATGGTTCCTAGGAAATACCTTTGGAATAGGTTGGAAGAGATAAAAGTTCCTCTCGAGTTGAGGGCTACTACAATAAGGATGTATGTGAACATTATTGGTAAGTTTAAAAACACTTAGGGCTGGTCAAAAGAGATTAACTGCAATATTGGAGTCAAACAAGGTTGTTAGTTGTCCCCTACCCTTTTTGGCATATACATTGACATGTTAGAAGATTGCTTCGAAAAAGAAGGTTGTGTCAGCCCTACTTGTTAGAATATGATGGATTGTGTTCGTTTAACCATAGACAATATCAATATTGTCACCAAACCATAGGTCGAAGCCACCCTCTGAGCACCTTAACCTTGAAAGAGAATCATTCTGGAAGCAAACCCTAGTCTAGATATCCAAACAAAGGGCAGTGCACCTTTATCCAAGGATATTGCACCAAACAAGAGCTGATCAGATAGTCCAAACCATAACCAGGAGATAGTTCAAGCCAAAACCGAAATCTACTAGCTGCAACAACTCCAACGACAACTCTCCTCCAAACTTGCGCACCAACTAGGCAACTCTAGTGCACACAAGTGTTGCTTCTGCAGTTCTGAGAATGCCTACCAGAATGAAGACTGGCCTTTTGTATTTTTACTAATTCTGGCTAACTGCCTGTGCCGACTTCTCATTCTCGATGTCTATTTACTTAGTATATAATATTTCTTCTGTTGGACTTCTTCTCTTGTAGGCTAATAACCTAATACAAATTATCCTCTTGAGTTGCATTGTCTTATAGGGTTATTAGCGAACTCATTAAGGTTTCTTATTGCTTCCAAGAATATTCTATTCTAATCAGGTTTACACATGGAGCTAAATACCTCCCGCAGCTACCATAATATTAACAGTTCCTCCTAGATAGAGAGGTATTACAGGTAATGGTATTGATCACAAACATACCATTCACCCAATAACATCAACATAGTTGTATAGACTATCTCATGACTATACCATGAGCACCATCATAACCATCAGTGTCATCAGTTGCATCATCTCTCGAAACCATAGTCTATGTGAGTAATTTAGACATGATGCTAGATAAGTCACTCACACCACAGAGTGACACAAGATCCATTCTTCTAATCTGGACATAAGTCCTAGAAAAATAAATGCCCTGAACTATTTTTCATCTGGGAAACTCTGTCCATTGATCATCCATCTAGTTGATAATCATTTTCAACACTGCTGATAGTCTTCAAGGAAATCAGAACAATATCATTCAATACAACACAACTATGTCTATCCATAGTAGTACACAACTACAATCCAGTGGTACACTACCACACCAAGTAGCAAACAGGTACTTGATCAATGACGTATAGTCACAAACAGTGGAACACATCCACCACAGTAGTATGAATATATTGTCTAGAGACATACAGTGTTCATAATAATCATCTGATATCAATCTGCACATAAACCATGTTATGATATAAACTAAATCATCTGGGCCATTCTTCCACTCACATCTGTGAAATCTTGGAAGAGCATCTGCCCTCAAAAGATAAAACATCAATGATGAGCTATCCAGACTATTCTTCTGAAGAAAGGAAGAATAAATGTCCTGATTTCTGAGCCTGGACCATTCCCCACCCTGGGCCATTCCTCCGACACTAGACAAAGTGTAACCTGGAGAGAATGAGTCTACCCTAAGGAATGTTTATCCCTGATTGTTGAACTTGGACCATTCCCCACCCTGGGCCATTCCTCCGGAACTAAGTAAAGTGCAACCTAGAGAGAATGACTATTCCCTAAGGAATGATTTTCCAGACCATTTCCTAAGGAAATGACTGTCCTCCACCAACCTCTAAAAACATACCATTCCCCATGTCAACCAAAATGGGAAATCACTGTCCGACGAGGCAGGCTAGTCTTCTTGAGTAACCCTCAAGAAGAGAGACTTCCCTAAACCATTCCCCATGTTAACCAAAATGGGAAATATTTTTTTATGGTACATCGACAATCCATCAAACCATTTTCATTACGAAAATGACCGTTCGATCTGGACCATTTTTCGAACTGGAAAATGCCTGTCCATAAAAAATCTCAAACCACTTTCCGAATCTGGAAAGGAACTGCTCATCCTGGACCATTTTTCAAACTGAAAAATGATTGTCCATCAATCAATAACACATCATTTCTCCCTCCCAACCTAGGATTCATCTCTTCCTTTTTCAATAAGGGAGTCGTCTCCACAAGCTCTAGCTTGAGTATGCAAATTGTTTCATCTTGGACAGAATATTTACCAAAATGTCTACTTATCTACTCATCTATGGAGATATATATTGGAGAGACACTTTCTCCTTTCTGGACTTCATCAAGGAGAATGTAATGCTTGATCTCAAATGTACTTCGGTCTAGAACATTGGTTTTCTCTGAAGTCTTCATATAGCTCTGATCAATAAAGTATATCATTCTCTGGTTCCTACTAGCTCACAACATCATGGCAAGGGTCAAACTGGAACATATCCATGTGGCACTTCTTTTTTCATCATGAGATATTTGTCATGGATTGGAAATCCATCATCCTGATATTCTAAGTAATCATTCTGATACAATATCACTGTTATAGAAAGTCTTCACCACGCTTCTTATATGCATTGGAGGTTCTCCACCAAGTTGTCTTCTTCCATCTGCATACAAGGGTCTCTTTTTGGTATGCCTCAAAACTTTTCGGTTTCTCTTCATACACTCTTTGTTCAATTGCTCTGGAGAACAATCTTTGCATTCAACTGATGTAGAACTCCAACCCATGGATACTTTGGATGATATAATGACTCGTGTAGAGGTATGTCTGGTTTACTAGAATGAGTAATCATCATAGTCTTCTCCCTCCATCTGGGAGAACCTCTAGTTATAGATCTCACAATACTTTCATTCATAAGTCTTCCATACACTGTTCTTCATCACAACTTTAAGTTCCTCTGCTTTATTTCTTTTAGTGAGTTCATATCAGGTTGGTAATCGTGTGATTCTTGATACAATGACTAGTTGTTCTGTCTTTTGTTTCTTTCTTGGAATCTTCATGTTCTTCCTCATGTTTCTCTTTAGCTCTTGGGTCCATGGAGTTTCTTATAGATTCCATGCCCTAGAGATTCCACTTCTTTCTTTCATCATAGGATCATAGATGTGGATAGAAAACCAGGGATACTTTAAGGCTTCTCTTCGAAGAATACTTCTTCTAAGGTCGATCTGAACACATACTTCCTTTCATGGTTTCTACCATGGATATATACTTCATTATTTTCAATGGATCATAGTATTAGATCCCTCCTAATCCTTGATTCATGTATGAGTGCATGTTTTTCTTTTGGAAATATATAATCGTCTCCCTCCATAATCCATGCTTCTGTCTGCATCTTTATTGCCTTCTGCAAGGTGTCATAGGTCTTTCTCCAATTTCTTCTTGATTGTTGACTTCTTCTCTTTTACTTCAAGGTTTATTTTGATTTTGGCTTATCTTGCAGCTGTTACTTATGTAATAACTTCCACATTATTTGTTTGATGCACTTCATCCTTTCATTTGTATTGTCTGACTTGTAGTCACAATGATAGCAATACTTTTTGTTTCTTCCATAGGTACAATATATTTTTGAACACATTATATTCTAAGAAGTAGATATGCAAGATATGTACATAAAAAATGGTATGTACAAGAACTATGAAGAGTATTGTTACCTTGTCTTAGAAGAAGAAATCTGTTTTATTCTACTTGGTCTTCTTTGTAGGTTCCTTTTCTTCAGCAACAGATGCTTCGTGTGTCCCCTTCCTTTTATTTAGCTTGAGACAATGATTCTTGTAGTGACCATACTTTCAACAGTTGAAGCATTGCATTTATGACATGTCTTTCTCTTAATTTGTCTTCTTCCTTGAACCAAACTTCCTTTTGTTCCTGAAATTCTTGAATCTTGTTGTAAAGGTTTGATCATCATACTTCTTTTGGGGTTTCTCTTTTACAATGATCCTTCATTCTTCTTGAGCACAACAAGTCCAAATTTCTTCAAATGTAGGATACTTCTTCCTTGTGTTCATGCTTGCGGAAAATGCATCCCATGTCTTGGGAAGATCGTTGAGTACTATATTTACCAGTTCCTTCTCTAAGATGATCTCTTCAATATATTCTAGTTGATCTCTTAACTGAGAGATCCTCACAAAGTATGATGTTATGTTGTCATCATCATTCATATTCATGTCACAAAGCTCATTCTTCATACTCATTACTTGTCCAATGTTTCTGACGGAGAAGAGGTTTGTTAGGGCATCGTACATATTCTTCGATGAGTCAAGATGGGAGATGTAGGGTTTCAAGTGTTATTTTATAGATTCCACTATGATACTCATGGCATTGATTTCACTGTAATAGAGCTTCTCCATAAATGCAATGTTCTGCAGTTCCTTCTCTTTTACTTCTTCAAACTATGGTTGCACAATATTTCCTTTCACGATATCTAGAAATTTTTTCTTGGCAAGGATGAGTTCAATCCTTGTCTTCCATGCTCTAAAGTTAGAAGCTCCATCTAACTTGTTTTCTGACTTCATAGAGTAGGTCATGGCTGCTTTAACTTGGTCAACCCTAGATTTGACCAAAACTCAAACTTGAGGTCTTAGCTTGCTGAGAGTACCAGGAGGTGCGATAGGCTAGGGTGCAATGGTCTATCCAAAAATCAAGTCAATATCTTCACTTAAGGTGCCTCAACAAGAGGTTTAGGGTTTCTGCAACTGCACCTGCTAGTAACCCTAGCAGTAGTGCTTTGGTGACTCCTACTGCTAGAAACCTTAGCGAAAGTTCTTTAACGAGTTTAATATCCTTATGGATATGCTCCCTTCCATTGGTTAGAATGAATGAAGAAGTTGTGGGCCCATAACCTATTAGAATATCATGGATTGTGCTCGTTTAACCATAGACAATATCACAATTGTTACCCAACCATAGGCCGAAGCCACCCTCCGAGCACCTTAACCTTGACAGAGAATCATTTTGGAAGTAAACCCTAGGCTAGATAGCCAAACAAAGGGTAGCACACCTTTATCCAAGGATAGCGCACCAGACAAGAGTTGATCAAATAGTCCAAACCATAACCAGGAGATAGTTCAAGCCAAAATCAAAATCTGCTAGCTGCAGAAGCTGCAATGACAACTCTCCTCCAAACTTGCGCACCAATTGGGTAATTGTAGTGTGCACAAGTGTTTCTTCTGTAGTTCTGAGAATGCCTTCCTGAATGAAGATTGGCCTCTTGTATTTATACTAATTCTGGCTAACTACCTGGGCTGACTTCTCATTCTGGGTGTCTATTTACTTAGTATATAATATTTCTTCTGGACGACTTCTTCTCTTGTAGGATAATAACCTAATACCAATTATCCTCTTGAGCCAACTTATCTTCTAGGGTTATTAGCCAACTCATTAGGGTTTCTTCTTGCTTCCCAGAATATTCTATTCTCATTAGGTTTACACGTGGAGGTAAATACCTCCTGCATCTACCATAATATTAACACTACTCTCACTGGTATAGTCATCAAAATTATTCTTTATGTCTATGACATCGTTCTTATGGAAAGGAGTCCCCGTGATATTGAAAACCAACTAAGAATTCTCAAGGATTTTTTCACCAATATGGGTATGATTGTTAATACTGATAAGACTATGGTCATGATTATTAAATCCAATAATATCAGTTATGATACCTTTGTATATGAAAAAAACAACTTGGAGGAAGTGAATTCATACAAATATCTTGAAATTGATATTCACCACAAGCTTAATTGGAATTATAGCATTGAGAAAAGCATTATTGGGGGATGGAAATCTTATTATGCGCTTGAAAAAAATTGTAAATCAATTGATATTTGGAGTTGGGATAAGAAGAAAATCCTCTTTGAGACTCTTGTTACACCTATTATTTTATGGATGTGATGTCTAGGGCTATAGTATCAATCATGAATCCTAGAGAAAGATATAACAAATACAAAAGAAATTTATAACCTATAATCTCAAAATTAAAGGATATACGCCCTATCTCATCCTCCTCTTAGAAACAAGCCTATCCCCCATTGAAAGCATGGTTATGACTAGATAACTAATGTATAAGAACAAGTTAAACAAAATGGAAGACAAGAAGCTTCCTAAAATTTCTTCAAAATCGATTCATAACCACCATCGAATCAAGCAAGGATGGCATAAAGATGCCTGATCTTGGATAAATTATTGGGGAATCATGGAGGACACCATTTTGCAGAATAAAGATACTACTAAAGAAATTATCAAATCATAATTTAAGGAGAAAATGTGGTGTGATAAAGAGTTAGAGGAAAAAATAAAATTAAGGTGTTATAAGGATGTAATCAACCCTAATCTATAAGATCAAAATTATCTATCTTTTTTTCCAAGTGTAAACAAAAAAATAAACATTGCTAAGATAAGAACAAATTCTCATGAACTCCATAGTGAAAATGGACGTTGGTCAATTCCTAAAACGCCATGGGATGAACGAGTGTGTCACCTTTGTGACACTAAGAAGGTTGAAAATGAAAAACACTTTCTCTTAGATTGTCCAACCTATACCCATATTAGATATCATTTTAAAAATATTTGTCACACTACCAACCTTGCTAACCTCTTAACTCAACAAAAGTATGGTGATCTTGTAAACTTCTCTTAATGATTTTTGAGTAGAGAAACAAAATTCTAAAGAATCGCAAGTAATAACTTACCCTCTTAAGGTACGATAGACCAATTCGATCTTATTGGACGTTAATCATCATCATCAACAACATAAATATTATATTATAATATTCAACCTAAGTGAAGCTACTAGTTAATAACATGTCTCTCCTCTTAAGAGGTCACAAGTTCAAATACAGAGGGGGTTAGGGTATGTATACCTTCGTAGACTTTACTAGTCAAATCCCTAGGTGGAGGGGATCCCTTGTCCCACAAACAAGGGGGTCTCATACACCAATTTGGTGTCTTTATTGGACGTGACCTTCAAAATAGATTATTATTATTATATTCTAAATCAATTTTGGTATCATTAAGCACCACCATTATAATCATATTAACTTATACTAGTGTAGATCCATCTATCAAGACACCCCCTTCCTTGGGAGGTGTTGAGATCAATTCTCGCTTCTGAAATTTCCCTCTCCTTTTCTATTCTCCCAACTTCTTTTGTCCATTTATTTTCCCTCTTCTACACTTACCCAAATTCCCCTTTTCTTTTCTCCCTTCTATTCTCCCTTTCTAATTACTATACTTAGTCATTTTTTCAAAAACGATGGGTTCATGGGTTGGCGGACTCGTGGGTTCTCACTTCCTATTCCCCATATCATGAGTTCGACTGACCACCGCATCATCCTATACTTAACCATTTTGACTGTTGCAGGTTCCCGGGTGTTGGGCCTCAGAAATGTCACATTTATTTCCTCTTTTTCCTTGACTATTCCTTACATTTCATCATCCCATTAACCTTCCATCATACCATTTTCATAAATATATGTGGGTTTCTCCTTATTATTTTCCATTGTATTCATTTCAGTATTATAAGTGAATTTGTGATTAAATATTAGAAAAATAACATATTTTCATTACATATCAAGGTTGGATGAGTTTGATGATGTGTTCAAGCATATGTGAAGATTTCAACAAAGTCAAATATTACCACCTAGCCTCAAATTCGAATTTCATCTTCAAGCTTTGAATATTTGAAGAATATTTGGGACAATAATTCAAGCATATTCAAAGGAGAAGATCATGGAAGATTTGGATGTCATATCCTATCTAAGATGTGTGAGAGATGTGTGGAGGATTTGAAGGGATCATATCTTCTAATAATGGGAAATTAGTTCACAATGGTTGCGAGAATAGTGGATCTGTAATTATGACACTCTTCGAGACTCTCATGTATATAAGAGAGTGTTCTCTCTCGATGAGGATCATCATATCATTCATAATTGGGAGATTAGTTTGGGAGTTTGAGTCATGTTATTCATAATGGAGAGATTAGCTTGAGAGTTAGAGATCATGTAATTCAAAATTTAGTCTTGTAATTAGGAGAAGGGGATTCTTAGCTTTGATTCTTTCATTGTTATTCTTTCATGCTTTTCCATTTGACTCTTGTAATATAATTTGATAATGATTTATTGTGTGAGCTCACCTATGTCCATTATCGTTCAACTCTTCACATGTTGTATTGTTTTTCCCTCATGCAATTTCAATGCTTTCCTAAATTAACTTCATTTCAACAATTTAGATTAGATTACTTCTACTTCAGTCCTGCATATATAGTGTGTGTTCTTCGTAAGCCTACGAACCTTGGATTGACAAATTAAATAGTTGGGAAAGTACTACAATGGAATTAAATGACAATATTTCCGCCTAACACAGGGTTGGCGGTTTTCAAACTTTCATATCCCATGTTCCGTGATATACATTTTTCACCTGAAAGATTTGCGATCTTTATTTTTACCATTGGACTCCTCGAGATCCTAAGTATCTCATCTCTCCTATATTGAGTCTGACTGACCCCATTACAACACTTAACCAATTTTCAACCTTTCGCAATGGCAGGTTCGCAGGTTCCCAGGTTGGTGGGTTCACAAAAATCCCAAGTCTTAATTTCTCTCGTCTGTCCCCGACACCTTTGCGCTTTTCCCAATATGCATTTAGTATGGTTTAGTGCTAATAATTGATCATGTACTTCCCATAAATATTGTCTTTAATAAGTTAGGGGCTCTAGGAGATTGCTTATTAAACCACATTAAAACACGATTTGAGGAATATTATATTATATATCTCAAGAGCTCATTTCAAATATTATCTAGATTAAAAGAACACTCTCGTCAACTTATGGAAGAAACAGCTCAACATCAGTTCTATGGAGACACTTTGAACACTTTTGGACATGAGGACCGGGACTTTTAGTGTTCTAGAGCGTATTATTACTATCCATCCCCTTTTTCTCAAAAGGAAGTAATTGGATGTCCATAATTGCTCATGCAAGTTGTGTTCCAAAAATGTTTTACTACAAGGAATTGGTTTCCTAGTGCAATGAGATATATATACCAAGTTGGTGGATTATTCAACTTCAAGACCATTCTCTCATCTCTCTTTCACCTCAAGTGTTTTGTAAAAGGCTAAGACTCCCAAAGCCAACACTCACCTTCAAAGGTGAAGATTGCATGGACTTCTTGAAAAATCATGAAAACAGCCTAGACCTCCTGCCTAAATGTTTAGAGAATCTTTCGGCCACCCCTAAAGATATTACTAGGTTGTAGGTCAGATCATCCAAAAACCCATTTCGGTAAATTGCTTGGTTATTCACCAGAGTGACCGACCAAGAAAATACCGCAAGTATTTCTCATATGATTCTTTATATCTTATATTTCACTGTCAAGGAGAAAGACATTTTCGATTTGGGAAAACTAATTTCCATTAAATTATCTTCCCAATTTTCTCAATACAAAACAGATAAAAATTCTTTATGGCCTATTATTTCATATTCGCGATAGCACATTGCTATCAATTTCCTAAATTGTTTATCTAAAAGAAGGTGAATTGTGAATTTGACCCAGTGACCTTTTGGTACCAAGTGTTGTGAAGGCACAAATATTCCCTTCATTTTTATGAATTTTTCAACGACTTTGTTTTGGTTTTTAAAGGATTGTTGTTTGGAAAAGATGCCCCAAGAATATCCACCCAGGCAAGTAAATTCCTCAATAAAAAGGGGACCTTGGAGAAAATCTAAAATTACAATGTTATCAGTATTTTTGGTTCTCAGGAAAATCCCTCCTTTCTTCCATGCCATGTATCTGACATAATGTTTATTACAAAAGTTGCAAGGAAATATAATTTCTAGCTACACTTTTTTCATGGCAAATGAAAAAAGAAAATCATACCCTTTCCTTGGAAAATTGGGGATTTACAAAAAAGCAAATCATAAATATGAACAAAATCGATGAATTTGCAAATCACTTCCACAACCTGAATCTCAAGTATGTTGAAAGGATTAAAGGGTTTGACCCTAACAGGATTTTTTTTGGGACATATGTTAACAATGGGTTTTAGCAATTCATTTTTCAACATTGTTCTAGGAGAAGAAGAAGATGATAAATTGGGTGCTCCTATTCACAGAATTGGTGACTTGGACACGATACTCATTACCAATGAATTTTACAAAGAGAAAGGAAAGGGTCCCAGCAAGAAGAGTGCTCAGTCCCCAACTACTACCCCCAAGACTACAACATTGCAGAGCAGTGCTCCAGTGGCCCACCCATCTATAAACGTTATCAACAATACTTCAGGAAGAGGAGACAAGAGCCCCCCTCTAGGAAAAATTGAAATATCACATAAACTTCCTTTGAGGAAGAAGAGGAAGAATATTGTACAAGAGGAAGAGGAGAATCGTGTCGAAAGTGGCATCAATATATTCTCCCTCGAAGATATGGAGCTTGAGGTGAACATCGAGAAAATGTTTCCTAATATTGATCACCCAAGAGGTACATCCCACCAGAATACATTATTGGAAATTCTTGAGAATAATACCTTCGATGAAGAAGATTCATTTTTGTTGCAGAGCGTTGTCTTTGACAACGAATCTAAGAAATTGATTTTTTAGAAGAGTGATGTGAAGAATATAAAAGGGAAAACTCATTCAGAGGTTAACCTAAGAAATATACATCCTTCCCAGATTTCTAGAATCCGTTGAGAAACCAATGATGCATTAGACGACTACATTGGTGGTATCGAAGAAGAAAATATATATTTAAAGGAAATGATTAAGGAACTGGAAGAGACCTTGATGCCTTTTCCACTTATTCCCATCCCTTTGGAAATTTTTGGACCCACCACACCCACCACTAAATTAAAAGGATCCTTAAGCTTACTTACATCAGCTAGGAGCTATGTGGAGAATAATATCAAGAAAATAATGTCACTGATCACAGAAGCTTCGGAAATTTCAAAGAACATGATTTGATTTGGCTCGAAGGCCCATGTCTTCCATGAGTATTTACAGGCCAACCTAAAAAATGAAGAAGGATTTTTCCTTGATGACATGGTAGCATTTGGTGTGACAGAAGCTTGGGAAATTTCAAAGAACATGATTTGATTTGGCTCGAGGGCCCATGTCTTCCATGAATATTTACAGGCCAACCTAAAAAATGAAGAATGATTTTTCCTTGATGACGTGGTAGCATTTGGTGTGAAATTTTCTGTCATGTCAGAGCTAAGGAGAAGAGAGGAGGACCTTCCCTCTCCAAGTCAGATCAAGTAGTTGAACGTGTGTTGGAAGGAAAAGATAAACAACTTGAATAACATTGGTCAAGCATGCATCCAAGCCATATCAAGGAGGAAAGAACTATTCAAAAGGCTCATGAAGGTGGACCTAGCCGGAATCACTAATGAATTCCAAGATCCCAAGTTGATTCTTAACTCGTTGTTCCTAACAAAACAACAGTTCGATGAGCAATTTGATATTTTTAAAGGATTGCCAATTGAAAAATTCTATGGTATAATTGAATATGATAAGGATCGCATAGATAATTGGCTAGTGGATTACGCCATAAAAAATCAGGACATTAAAGAGGCATCACATGGAATTTCCCTTGAACTAAGACACTTGGAGGGTGAGTTGTTCAACATTAAAATGCAACATGAAATCAACGTGGAACCAATGAAAAGTTACATCGAAGAATGGTTCAAGAAAGCTATCGAGAAACTGACCAATGAACGGTTGATGAAAACAATAAAAGGACATCAACAAGCAAATGAAAATACATAAGAGACCATCATAGTGAGATTATGAGCCTGATCACATCCTTCTTTTTCTTTATCAAGTCCTTCATCTAGTTATTCCACCTCTTTCACTAGAAAGGTTTAATCGAAGACTGAAAACTCATTTTTTCTTCTTATCAAGTATTCTTGTTCTTCTACCACCCACCGTCTTCCTTATAAAACCTTATTTCTTGTATTTATTTTATTTATGGTCTGTGAGATCCCCAATCCCAATCTTTAAGACAAATGCATTTACAATTTCAAAGAAGATGTAACAGACTATATATTTTGTAGAAATTTCAAGAGAGCTAATTTGGGAACAATCTCGACTATTCTTTGTAACCCTGTTTTTAGAATATAAAGTATTTTAGGTTGATCTATCATTATCTTTATTTGATCTTCCCATGCGTCCACTATGTTAAAGTTCTCTTATGCATGGAGATCATCTTCTTTTTATTTTATGTGATCATAAATCTTTATCTTAAACTATGATGGATGTAAGGAGATTTTTCTTATTTTCTTTAAATGTGTGAAGCTTGTGATTCCTAGTCCTTTCTCAAGAAATTTCTTTAAAAATAAAACGAAAACATTTTCCTTTTATTTTCTTACAATATTTATGTTCCTTTGAATTACTACGACGAACTGTTGTCAAGTCCCACATTTTGAAAATATAGAAATCCCAAGAAAATCTAAAGAGGAGTACCACCTCTATAAAAATGCAGACGGATTTATATCCTCATGAGGTTTTCATTTCATAACTAATGAATTCAATCATCAACATTTTTTCCAACCATACTGGGGAACTTAACTGAAATTTTTAACATGGTCTAGCATTTTCGAAAAATATATGACTTTGCCCCAGTCTGATCAGCCCCTCTTACAAATTAGATTGAGAAATCAATGAAGCATATTACATTAGTTATACAATATGTTAATAACAAGAGATGAGACTTGAGAAGAGTTAGAAAGGTCCTGGAATATCTTAGTCCAAGAAGAAGAAAGAGAAATCATCTTAAGACAGAGGAGAGAGGAACGACAAGACTAAAGAAATCAAAGGCTAGCTAGAGAAGCACATGAACATGGTCAGGATTGAAGCTGGACAAATACAAGGGACCCATTACCATAATTAAAAGAAAGAAACTCATTATTCTTAGAAGTGAAAATCCTATCCCTGGAATCTCTCTAGACATGGAAGAAAGAAACAAACATCCTCGAGATGAGCATCATGAGGAGAGACAAGGAGGTCGAAGAGATGCTGCAAGAAATCAAGGAAACCCAGGATTTGAAAATCGAAGGAGGGTAAGATATTCCCCTATAAATGTTATAGGTTAACAACATGATCTCCTTGTTGTCCCTAAGGGCACCCTAAAGTAGTTTTTTGGATATGGAGTAATCCATGCAAAGAGTCATCTGCACCTATTTCTTGATGTCTGTGATTTTCATCGTGTTGAGTATGACGATGTCATGGTAAGGTTATTCCTACAAACCTTATCAGGAAGAGAGTATGAATGGTATAAAACATTTCCCAACAGGTCAATTCCCTCATTTAATCATTTATCATACCTTTCTCGCCGATTTCACCCAAATTGGTTTGAGAAAGAATGAAAGGATATGAGATTTTAATCTTAGGTTCAATAAAACCTTGAGTAGGATTCTGGAAGATAAAATACCAAAATAACCTAATCATTTTCGGTTTTTATAAGAATTCAATGCCAACGAATGTGAAATATGCTATCAGAACATCCCAAAATGGATACCTTGGAGGAGGCAATGAATAAATACACTGGGATGGAAGAAATGGGTGCTCACCCCAACATTATACTGGGAAGAGATCAAAGGAAGCTGGGAGGATTAAATATTGATAATCAAGGAGCTTCTAGTTAAATAAAGAATGAAGAATTCAAGCCTTGACCAACTCAAAACTAAATAATGGGAGGAGGATTTTTCAAGGGAACCATACCTGATGTAAAGGCTGACCATGTGGCGACAAAGGAAACTAAGAAAATAATTAAAATTGCACAAATGAATAGAACTATCAAGCAAATGCAGAACGTGATAAACATACTAAGAAGGGGAGATAATTATGTAGAAAATCCATGAATCCCAATCCCATAGCAAAAAAGTAACCCTCCCCAAGAAAATAGAGTGAGTTTTGAGAACATGAATAATGTGCAAAGACCAAGGATTCTTAGGCATCCTACTCCTAATGTAGTTGTTCTTGATGATGTGTATAATGAGAAATCAATTCCGAAAGAGAATTATTATGAACCTGATGAAATCTCTGAAACTTTGCACATGGAAAAATGTGAGATGCCCATGTATATTTTTTAAGAGGGTGAAAATGATCCCAACTTGCAAGAAAATGTTGCTCAGACAACAAGATTTGTAAATAGACCAAAAAATAAAGACGATTGTGATAAAGAAAAAGAAAAAGAAAAAGAAAAAATAAATGAGAAAGTGACAGATAGCGTTGGAAGTAAAAGGAAACACATGATGTCAAACTCCACTCAAATGGCATATAATGTCGTAGAGGATTTGAGTAAATTAAGGATAACCCTTCCCTTTATGGAAGTGGTGAAGATTCCCCAACAAAGAGAAAGCATTTTGAAATTGTTGCACGATCCATATGAAAGAGAAGAAGTTGTTGTTACTAGTCCAAAACAAATCCCTAGCTAGTCAACTGCCAAGTTGAGAGGTAAAATTCCGCCCTTTTACATTTCAATTGAAAACCATGATGTTACACTACATAATTGTTTGGTTGACATGGGTACGAAAAATAATATTATGCCATTGGAGGTCATGGAGGCATTGGGCATGAGTTTCACCAAGTATTATGAAACCGATGAAAGTATATATGCAATTGATTCTAGAAAAGTGTCATCTTATGGAGAGATCAAGGACTTTTATGCTTGGATTACGACAACCCCCCATATTATCATAGTTTTCAATATTATTTTGGTGGACCTTCCTCTGTCATATGGAGTTGTGCTGGGAAGAGATTTGGCATCTATGATAGGAGGATATATAATGAACGATGGAAGTTGTATGATGTTCTCAGGAAAATAAGGAGAAATGATTAAAATGCCCCGTGAACCTAGAAACCCCTTCTCTTTGAAGAAGAAGGACAAATAATTGATGGATTATTATCTAGATGTTGAGATTGGAAGATATGTTATCCTACACATAGAGCATAACAAAATCCTAGAGCAAGTTCAAGATGCGAAAAATCAAGAATGTATGTTTGAAGGCTACTAGAGGATGTCATTCATGGATACTGTTCAAATTCTGGGAGCGGAGTTGGGATTGTTCTTATGAGCCCAAATAAGGTTGTGCATCTGCATGCTATTAGATTTGAATTTTCATACACTAATAATGAGGCAGAATATGAAGCCTTGAGTCAGGGGATGATCCTTTCACAAGAAAAGAAAATAGAACATCTAATTGTAACCTGTGACTCATATTTGGTGATCAATTAGGTTACCTAGAGGTATAAAATAAAAAATTAAAGACTTAAGTTATATTTCAAAAGAGTTAACGAATTGATGTAATATTTTAGTTCCTTCAACATTTATTACATTCCAAGGGACAAGAATCACAAGGCATATTCATTATCCTTGGTGGCCTCATTGTCAAACCCAGATGATATTCAAAGCAAAACGTCTTTCCAAGTAGAAAGAGATTTCTAACTATCTGTGCCCGATACATTGAATATTTGCAAGTATTTGAGAATGATCAACAACTAGGAATTTTTTTGTTAAATGATGATGATGATGAAGATAATCACTCGTTCGTTGTCCAGAAATATTGATACAATCTGAATCTATTTTTATGAAAGGCGATCATGCTAAGAATATCCTTGAAGAAGTTTCAATTCTAAAAGTACAAGAGACAAGAAAAGTCAATATTGGAACTAACAGTTCCCCAAAATATGTCAACTTGGGAGTTGATTGCACCATTAAGGAAGTTGATCAATATGTTTCCTTGTTCAAAGAATACATTGATGTGTTTTCTTGGACCTATGATGATTTTAAAGGTTATGATAAAACTATATTCTAGAATATCATTCCTTTGAGGGAGGAAGCAAATCCAATGAATACAAAAATAAGGATGATGAATCCAAAACTGAAACCTCTGGTAAAGATTGAATTGGAGAAATTGAAGAAGGAAGGAATAATTTATCTCATTAGACACTTAGACTGAGTTTCAAATCCTTTGACTGTAAGAAAAAAGACGGGGAAATCTGGATGTGTGTCGAGTTCAAAGACCTTAAAAGAGAAATCATAAAGGATAAATTTCCTTTACCTAATATGGAATTCCTTCTCCAGCAAGTCACTGGATTAACCTACATGTCCATGTTGGATGATTTTTTTGGATATAACCAAGTCTTCGTGGTTGAGGAAGATAGGGAAAAGATGGAATTTATAACACCCTGGGAGACATATGCATATGCTAGAATGTGATTTGGTTTGAAGAATGTTGGAGCCACATTCTAGAGGACCATGGATCATGCATTTAGCGTCTCTATAGGAAAATTTATGGAAGAATATCAAGATGACTTGACATTGCATTAAAAAACAAGGGGTTATTGTATCCATCATCCGAGAATTTGTTTTGAAAGATATAGACTATATGGTGTCCCTATAAATCTAAAGAAATGATTGTTCGTTGTAACTCAAGGAAAACTATTGGGACACATTGTGTGCAAGGAAGGTATTTACATAGATCTGGAAAGAGTTAAATAAATAAATGAGATCAACGCCCTGACATCCAAGAAGGGATTCCAATCACTTTTCGACAAGATCAATTTTGTGTGAAGATTTGTTCCCGACTATGCAAGTATTGTAAAGCCTATCAATTGGTTGTTGAAAAAGGAGCAGAGGTTAGAATGGACAATGGATACTCAAGAGGCTTTCAATAATATCAAAGGATCAATCACCACATCTCCAATCTTCATTAGTCCATATTTTCAAAGGGATTTCATCATCTATTCATTTTCTACAGAGACAATTGTCACATCTGTTCTTACTCAGAAGAATACCAGAGGCGAAGAACTTCCAATAAGCTTCATGAGAAAAACCCTACATGACTATGAGTTTAGGTATTCATAACTGGAAAAGCTCGCCTTGGCTCTTATAAAATAAGTAGCACATTTTCAGACGTACATATTGAACTCCCATGTTATTGCCTATGTCCTCTCATTGCCAATGAATAT
>SNQJ01S0033293.1:83053-110426 GCA_010110895.2 Picea sitchensis
ACAGCTAAAAAAAGAAAAACTATTGAAACTTGAAGGGCCCCTATGGGCCTAAACATTTGGCAAATAACCTGTCCAGGTGGCATGAACAGCCTCGGACCAAGGTTCTTCTTCGACGAGTGTCACTTGACTTGCCCACTTCATTCTAGCATCCACGTTTCTCTCATCTCTATCTGTAGCTGGCAAGGTGTCCTGCAACGCTTGTTGTCCTGTGTCCACCGCCACCCCCATGTCCTCATGCTTGGCTTGCTTCATCTCATTCCCTGCGGAGCGCTGCGTCTGGGCGTTTCCTTCGCTGGTCTCTACACAGGGTTCCGCTACGGAAGCCGCACCTGCCGGGTCCGAGGGAAAATCCTCTTGAAGGGAGGAAAGGATTTGAAGGAGGACCACGAATTTGCCATTCGTGGTCTGCAGACAGAATTGAAGGTCCTCCACCCCCTAACGGAGTTCGAAGACTAGACCGAAGAGAATGGTAAGACTTTCTCTCAGCTGCATGTCAAAGAAAGAGTCAAAAGATTGGTTCTCGCTGTTTTGAGGCCTGCAAAAAGGAGGTGGCGCCCCCATGGGCTTCCTTAAGGAGCCAATTACTGGTGTTTGGGAGGACTCGACAGTTCTGGGGACTAAGGGGACTAGAAGGTGTCGCGAGGAGGAACACGGCGGTCTAGAAATGATGACTAAGCAATCAAAATGGGATACAGGAAGAGTGGGGGAGGTGGGTAGAATTGGCTCCGGCTGGAGAGACGAGGAGGAGCAAGTGGAAGGCGACTCAGGGGGTGAGACAGAAGGTCGGCGAGGATTCCATGGAGAGCCATAGCGTGGCCTCCCCCTTTGGCGCGGCATGAGTTTCATTGAGTGAAATCCGAGGAAAAGCAAGTGCAACAGGTAGAGGTAGAGTGCATGGAGATAAAAGGGGGCTACCGTTAACATGAAGGTTCAGTTTGAATCAGGCCAGGGTAGCGGAGGGGAGAGCCAGTCAGGATGCGAGCGGAGGTGAGAGGCGAACACAAACAACTAGGCCATGGAATGAATTGTAAAAGAGACGTAAGCTGCAGAGTTAAATCTCCTGCAACGTCGTAATGGCGAGTTAATGCAGGATCGGGGTGGCGGGCGATGGAACGAGCTCGTCACATGGCCCCGTGCCTTGTTGGCCGATCCATTCCTCCTCCTCACGTCAGTTGGACTGCACTAGCACCCCATCTGGGGACCTATTATTTGGTATTATCGATAGCACATTGTTGTCAATTTCCTAAATTGTTTATCTCAAAGAAGGTGAATTGTGAATTTGACTCAGTGACCTTTTGGTAGCAAGTGTTGTGGAGGCACAAAGCTTCCCTGCATTTTTATGAAGTTTTCAATTACTTTGTCTCAGTTTTTAAAGGATTATTGTTTGGAAAATATACCCCAAGAATATCTTCCCATGCAATTAAATTCCTAGATAAAAAGGGGACCTTGGAGCAATAAAAGATTACAATGTTATCAGGATTTTTGGTTCTATGGAAAATCCCTCCTTTCTTCCATGTTGTGTATCTGAAAGAATGTTTATTATATAAGTTGCAAGGCTATATAATGTATGGCTACACTTTTTTTATGAGAAATAAAAAAAGCAATCCATGTCCTTGCCTTGGAAAATTGGGGGTTTTGTATTCATAAATATGAACAAAATCGATGAATTTGCAAAGCACTTCCACAACCTGAATCTCAAGTATGATGAAAGGCTAAAAGGGTTTGACCCTAATGGGATTTTTTTGGGACATGTATATATATATATATATATATATATATATTAATACTAGGGGAATCAGAAACTCATGGTTCTCATACTCGCGTGACACGAGGTCGATACTCGTCCACTACCACTATAACTCCAGGTGCACCACACAGCCCGCACGCACAGAGGACAAGTAAATCGGGGTGAGAATCGAACTTGAAACCTCCTTTACATATTTCCTTCCATTTACACGACACTTGCCAATCAGTCTACACCCCTGCGGGTTGTGGAACATATGTTAACAGTGGGTTTTAGCAATTCATTTATCCACATTGTTCTAGCAGAAGAATAATATAACAAATTGGGTGCTCATATTAACACTGTTGGAGACTTGGAGATGATACTTAGTATCAATGAATTTTACAAACATAAAGGAAAGGGTCCCAACGAGAAGAGTGTCGAGTCCCCAACTGTTACTCCCAAGACTACAACATCTCTGAGCAGTGCTCCAGTGGCCCACCCATATAAAAAAGTGATCAACAGTAGTTCAGGCGGAGGAGGAGACAAGAAGCCCCCTCCAGGAAAAATTTAAATCTGACATAAACTTCCTCTAAGGAAGAAGAGGAAGAATATTATACAAGAGGAAGAAGAGAATCACATCGAAAGTGACATCACTTCCTCCGAGGAAGAAGAGGAAGAATATTGTACAAGAGGAAGAAGACAATCGCATCAAAAGTGACATCAACAAGTTCTCCCTCGAAGATACGGAGCTTGTAACAACCCAAATCAATTAATATTTATCATAGTTATTTATATATATATATTTTTAAATTTAATTAATTATTAAAATATATTAAATCAGACTTTTATTATTTTATCATTAAAAGGTGGGTGAAGTAATTAATGGGGGGATAAATTTGTTGGGGAATTAATGGGGGGATAAGGATGCTGGGGAGTTTTGGGGGATAAGGTTGTTGGGGAGTTAATGGGCG
The DNA here is from genome assembly GCA_010110895.2 of Picea sitchensis. NCBI lineage: Eukaryota > Viridiplantae > Streptophyta > Pinopsida > Pinales > Pinaceae > Picea > Picea sitchensis. The sequence goes on from SNQJ01S0033293.1 coordinate 85,751, forward strand.
GATAAGGTTGTTGGAAAATTAATGAGGGGGATTTGAGAAAGGAGGATAAGGAAGAAGGAGAGGACTTGGAAGAGGATCTCATTGTTTTTTTTTAGAATCTCTTAATAGAGGAGGAGGAGGAGGAAATTGGAAGAATTGTTTTGGAGAACTCTCATAGGGCACTGTTGTTGCTGGGAATTTTGGGCTTGGGGCCATGAAACCGCAAGGATTCTTGGAGCTAGGGAGCCAGAAAGGTTGTTCCTAGTTGGATGGGAGGTTAATATTTAGTTTGAGAAGTTGGGAAGGATCATCAACAATGAAGAAAAGAGATAAATCAACTAGGATATAGGTTGAGGTAAGCATTCTATATATTTTATTAATTTTTTTTTTTATTATGTTGTTTTATTTTATTTTCTTGGTATAGAAAAATCATGCAAGAAAATTCTAAACTAAGTTGCAACAATTAAAGTGGTAGATTAGAAAGTATTTATTTATATGAGTCTATGTAATATAGGCTCTACATATAGTATTAGACCCCGGAAAAACAAGTGCAATCATCTTCACTAAAGGAACCAAATGGAATTGTATTTTATACAAACAAAAGACAAAATGCTCAATAGATGAAAAATAAAAGTGTAAGCTTCCTGGATGTACTATTTGACCCTCCAAAACCAAAATCTAGAAAAGAGCACGACGTGGATTGAGGGAAGATAAGATGATATATGGTAAACAAAGAAATTCAATAAGTTAAAAATATATATATCAGAAAAGAGAGCTTTCTGGAAACCTATTTGGCTCCACATAAACCAAAATATAACAAAGAACAGTCTGTTCAGCGTGCATATTTATGTCGATGAACTTAGTTGACCAAAATATAACAAAGAACAGTCTGCTCAGCGTGCATATTTATGTCGATGAACTTAGTTGAGAATTCGTCTCTTCCCCGGTCTTACAATATTGAGTCTTTTGAGAAGTCCAATCGGAAGCCACCTTAAAGACTTTATCCCTTGGATTCTAAACCAAAGACCGAGCAACTTGTTTTGAAACCGGGACTTGAATGACGATTTTTGGAAGCTTGAAACAATGAGTCCAAACATACTGCAGCTTCCAAGGGTTTCATACCGTTATATATATATTCTTTATTTTTCAAAGCTTCAGAACCAGGCTCTGTATTTTTGGAATGTAAGAGAAGCCACCGACAATTCAACATCAACTATGTTCTCCACATCTATCTGTGCATCATGTAAACACTGCACAATAAGGTTTTCACATTTTTGAAAAAACTCATTATTGACGTCCACAAATTCACCTCGTAGTAGGGTTTTTTATATCTTCTACCCATCTCCCAAATCAACTTCAATAGAATCACTTGTATTCATAGAGAGAGAGTGGACAGCTTTCTGAAAACTATTCGAAGCATTGCAACAGATTTGCTCGCATCCCTACTTTTCACCACCAAAATAAAGTATACATTAGGAGCAACATGTTGGATAACATTTTGTAAGATATCCTCACCTCCAATTGCATCCCATGGAATAGATTTAATCTGACAAACCTTGCGCCCCTCCCCCGCCCACTTGTGGCAGCGACAACAACATCACAGTATCCAGCGACAAAATTAATGCAATTTGCTCAGTTCCACTTCCCATATTGGCCTGAGAGGTCATCTGTTGTTGTTGATCATACAGTAGGGCTACTGTTGTGGGTTCTGGAATCAAACAAAGAACATGAAAACCAACCATAGCACAAGCCTTTTCAACCTGAGTTTGTTGAAACCAGCTAAAGGAAACATGCATTGTTAATACAACGGTGCGCACCACAAGTCCTAGTTGAACCTCGGCCATGGCTCGCAACTTTTCCAGCAAAATCACAAGTACTTCTTCCCGAGTGGTTGACCGCCACAACTCATTTGTTAACGCTGCAAATGAAGGGGTGTAACCCGATATCCAAAGTTTGCACCATAAATGGAAATTTATTGCTATTGTGAACAACATGATCAATGTCCATTCTCCCAATTAATCTTTTCACATTGAAAATTGCATTTCTTGAAAGAAATTTGTGCTCGTCGTTGGATGTTTCTCCACTTATTCCACTCGAAGGGCTATCGCCCATGAACAGAGAATACGAGGAAATAATTTTAAGTCCTCCGGAGTTTTGTAGAAGCTCAATCTTCAAATCCTTCCACACGGCCACACTGCACTGGAGGGTTCCGACATCGATTCTGATGGTCGTTTCCAGGAAGGGAATAGCATGCTCAACATCATTGCTGGCTGTAAATAATAGCGACGAAACGACCCCAATAACAGTAGAACCCTGTCAAAGATTGTTGAGCAGAGACCAAAGAAGGCTGAAATCACGCCACAAGGGAACTTTACTGAACCGAAAACCAACTCCGAACGGCTTAAATGGAAGATTGAATACAGGATATTCGTAGTGCAGACTGATAAAATGCAAAGAACGTTACCATAAGGATAGATAGGCATGTCATGCGGAAATTTCAGATATTGGTTTTCTTGAGTGACCTGTCTGTGCCCTGAAATTAATCGTGCAGGGTCTCATGGATGACCCTCGGCCCGCAGTTGCAGAGGAGTAAGAGGGCAAAGGAGAGTTTGAGAGAAAGAGGCGGTCGGGAAAAGTAAGGCATGTTGTGTGAGTGAGAAAGGGTGAGGTAGGTTTTGAGAGCGGGGAAGGGGCACATGGGCCTCATGCGAGGTCCCACGATGCCCAACCTTCAGGTATGAACACAAATGTTAATGACACCCACACCAAGCACTGAAGAGGAGCCCATACGAGGCCAAAACAAGTGCTCAACGCGTCGAGCCAAGCTAGAACACCAAAGTGAAGCACAGAAGTACCAAACCCAAGTCATCACCGAAGACCGAGACCAAGCGCTAAGCTACAAGGGAGGAGAGACACAAAGGCACTAGTCAATGCACTACACATTACATTTTTTTAATATATATATATTTTTTATATCTTTAATATAGTTTTTAGTATTTTTTTCATTTCTCTTTTATATTATATTTTAAAAACTTAATTAAGGTTATAAAATAAAAATAAAAATTAAGAACTGGGTGTCATGCCCAATCTAATCTTAACCAAGGCCACAACATATATGGACACAAGTCAACGATTAGCACCAAATACATGAAACACACAAAGCACCAAGCTAAGGTGAGGAGAATTATGTGTGAACGACGTGTCATATATATATTGGGGGAATGATGTTAATTAAAATGATCTAAATTCCTCTAAAGTCAAAATTTTAATAAATTTTTTATTAAAAAAAAGAATAATAATAATTTTAATATTTAATTTATATATATATATATATATATATATATATATATATATATATATATGAAAATCAAAAATAATCCCAATTCCTATTGTGATCAGAGTTACCAATTATGTAATTTTGGTCTGATCCCTTAAATCGAGCTTATGGGTTTTGATCATTGAGCCCGCCACTCTAAGTCATTGACATTACATGCTAAGAACCACCCTAGTCATTACTTATGCTTTATGTGCACAACATGCCAATCAAATGGGGTTGTTTGGGGGTTTAATAATTAATTTACATTGTGTTTAAAACACTATACTTAGTTTTCAAGTTTTTAAGGACTTAAGTAGGTAAGTAACCCCAATCCCCAATTCCTATTGTGATCAAGTGCCAATTGCCTTAATTTTGGTCACAAGTCACTTAAATCGAGCTTATGGGTTTTGATCATCGAGCCCACCACTCTAAGTCATTGACATTACATGCTAAGAACCACCCTAGTCATTACTTATGCTTTATGTGCACAACATGCCAATCAAATGGGGTTGTTTGGGGGTTTAATAATTAATTTACATTGTGTTTAAAACACTATACTTAGTTTTCAAGTTTTTAAGGACTTAAGTAGGTAAGTAACAGTAATAGGCAGGTTTCATGCAGTGTTAGCATAGATGGAAAGAAAGGGATTTAGAAACTTAACATAACAAGTTACCAAGCTTAGAGGCTTCGACCTAGACCTTTAGCCACTTACCCTAAAGAAAGTAATGTTTGTTTACAGACAAGTTAAAATTTTTTTTACGCCTAACCCTATGTTTGAAAGTATAAGTTTGAACGAATGTGGAATGACTTAAACTCTTCCTTGATAACCATTGGTTTGATGAAGATTCAGTTATTCAATATGGTTAGCACTCGGGGAAATTGAGGTTGAGGGACATCGTCACAAGGACCGCCAACATTGGCGCTGCCACCACCATCGCCTGAATTAGCTCTCATTTTGCGCTCTTTAGAGGCTATTAATGAGACATTAAAGGGACTCCAGTCAACTGATGTTGAAGTGGAACCCCCACCATATGAAGTGGGTAACCATGAAGCGTCGAGGGACTCAGAGGGAGGGTATCCACAAGGGGACATCACCAGAGAACTACAAAAGATCAAACTCCCAGAGTTTGTTGGGGGTCGTGAAAGTCAACATGCAGAGGCATGGTTGGAAGGAATGACACGATGTTTCACCTTAAGAGACTATGCTTCCACATCTAAGGAGAAGATAGAAATATTTTAGTTGAGGGACGATGCCTTGAACTATTGGGGTAATCTACAAAGGAAGTTGCACCTTACCCCAAATACCGTCTCATGGGAGCTTTTTGAATAAAGGTTTCGGAAGAAATATTTTTTGGCTTACTATGAGGAACAACAGGTAAGATCATATGCTCTAGTTCAAGGAAATAGGACCATGGAAGAGTACGAGATCAGGTTCATGGAGTTGGTAAAATATGTCTCATACATGAATACCGATCAACAATAGGCATAATGTTTTTTCTATGGGTTAAACCCTAAGATAAGGGCCATGGTACGGATGTGGAAAATATAGTCAGTATATGAAGAAATTGAAAATGCATGTTACGTGAAGGAGCATATGAGCTTAAACGGAGGTATGAGATCAACTTTTCCACAATATCTTGGATTTTTGGGGAAGGCCCCTAAGACCCTCTCCAGGGGAGGAATCTTTAGGACACCTCCTTATGGAAATAGAGTCACACCTAGATAATTTAATACAGGTATTTCAATGGAAGCAAGTGCAGTGTCCCACTCATCACCAACGATGCAGGCATGTCCACCACCTTCTCAGGGAGAAACAAGTAGGCGCAAGGGCTCCAGGGCAAGGAAATCATTTCAGAGACCATCACATGGAAGTGCGTAGGTTCCATATCATGTTACTTGTTGGAGATGTGGAGGACGCCATTACCAGCATGACTACCTAGAGTCACAAACAACATTTGTGCATAGAGAAGGAAAGGCCCCGATGGGAAGAGAGAGTGGTAGCCACCATATTTATGCAACAATTAATAATCACCAGGCAGAACATCAATCCATAGTGGTGGAGTCATCAGGTACGCTAAATCATGTCAATGTTAAAATTTTATTTAATTCTGGTGCTACAAATAGTTTCATTTTATCTTGTGCATTAGAAAAGTGTGGGTTGGCAGCCTATGAGCACAATGACTTTAATCAAGTCGAGATGGATTCGGGGGAAAAACAAGCGGTAGGACCTATCATTGATAATTGTCTAGTAGACCTGGGAGTGTATACTACTAAGTTGAAGGTGTACGCCACTACTCTTGGGATGTATGACCTAATCATCTAAATGGATTTGTTAGAATCCCATCGACCTATGGTTGATTGTTTTGTAAAAAGTGTGCTTTGTATTAACAATGAAGGAAGGTCAATAGAGATCCATGGTGTACAGAGGAAAGTGTCTCTACGCTTTATCTCAACCATGAAGGTTAAACATTGCATAAGGCAAGGTTTTCGATTATATGTAGTGGAATCAGTCAATGAAGGGAAAGGACCCTCCTTGGACCAATACCCAATATTTTCAGAGTTTAAGGATGTTTTTCCAAAAGAGTTGCCAGGGTTACCTCCTGAGAGGGAGATTGATTTTACCATTGAACTAAAACCTAGTGCAGATCTAATTTCCAAGACTCTGTATAGGATGACAACGCCAGAACTTTGTGAGTTGCAAATGTAGTTGAAGGAACTACTTGACTTAGGGGTAATAAGGCCTAGTGTTTCTCCTTAGGGTGCACTAGTAATGTTTTTTTTAAGAAGGATGGTTGCTTATGACTGTGTATAGATTTACAAGGACTTGAACCATGCTACAGTGAAAAATAGGTACCCAATGCCATTGATAGATGATCTCTTTGATCATATGAAAGGAGCAACGACGTTCTCAAAAATTGATCTATGATCAGGGTATCACCAGTTAAGGATTAAGGAAGGAGATATTCTTAAAATGACATTTCGAACTCGGTTTGGGCATTACAAGTTCCTTGTAGTACCTTTTGGTTTGACCAATGTGCCATCAGTATTCACGAGCCTCATGAATGGTGTATTTTGAAAGCACTTATACCTCTTTGTACAAGTCTTTCTCGATGATATCCTCATCTATTCCAAGAACGAAAGAGAGCATGAGGATCACTTTGTGAGTGGTATTGTCATTCCTTAGAGAGAAAAAATTGTATGTCAAGTTGTCGAAGTGTTCTTTCTTCCATAAATAAATTAACTATTTAGGTCATATCATTTCCAGTGAAAGAATCTCTATGGACCCAGAAAAGGTAAAGGCCATTATGGAATGGCCAGTTCCAGAAAATGTTCATGAGGCAAGAATCTTCATGGGGATATCAGGTTATTGTCGGAGGTTTGTGGAAGGGTTCTCTAAAATAGAGAAACCCATCATCACCTTGCAGCACAAGGGGGTCAGGTATGAATGGAGAGAAGAATTAAATATTTCATTCATCGAGATTAAGAGGTAACTAACTAGTGCACAAATTTTATGAGTGTCAGATATAGAAAAATACTTCACAGTTGGCACGGATGCCTCAAATCAAGGATTGGGGGTCATGCTAATGTTGGATGGAGGAGTGATATTGTATGTGTCTAGAAAGTTGAAGCAACATGAGGAGATTTACACTACTCATTATTTAGAGTTGGCAGTTGTAATGCTAGCTCTGAAACTTTGGAGGCACTATCTAGTGGGGAGAAACTTTGATCTCAAAACAGACCATGAAATCTTAAATAATATCTTCACTCAAAGGGATCTCAATGCCCAACAGAGGTGATGGAGTGAGTTTATAAGTGAGTACGATCTTGGAATTTCATACATCAAGTGAAAGGAGAATGTGGCCATGGATGCCTTGAGCATGAGACCACGTGTCTTCTCTTTGGTACCCTTAAAAGTTAATCTAAGGGAGCGTGTGTTGGGGAAACTTCTTGGAGATAGTTTGTATTTAAATGTTACTTCAACCCTTTAAAGTGGGAGGCAAGTAGATCAAAAGTATAAAGGATATAGCCTGGAAGCAGATGGATTGTTAACATATCAGGGAAGGATGTACATCCCCAAAGGTTGGGATATTCGAAGCATCATACTCAAGTAATCCCATAGAGCACTTTATTGTGCACATATGGGTGTGAAGAAAATGTACGCGGACATGAAGAAGATTTTCTTCTGGGTAGGCATGGAGCGTGATGTATTCCATTTAGTCGACAAGCGTTTAAAGTGTCAACAAGTTAAGGCTGACCACCACCACCCGACAGGTCTCCAACAACCACATGATGTTCCTATGTCCAAGTGGGAAGTCATTTCTATGGATTTTATTGTGGTATTTCCACTCACATCGCATAGACACAATGCCATTATTGTGATAGTTGATAAGTTGAGAAAGAGTGATCATTTTATTCTTGTTAGAGACACTTATGATGTCACTGATGTGGAACATGTGTTTATAAGGGAGATCATTCATTTGCATGGGTTACCCAAGAAGATCATTTCATATAGGGACTCCTGATTCACATTTAGGTTCTGGGAAAGTTTGCAGTCAGCATTAGCAAATCAATTGAACTCAAGCACAACTTATCATCTTGAAACAGATGGGTAAACTAAGAGAGTAAATCAGGTTATGGAATACATGCTTAGGATTTATGTTATGGATATTCAAACCCATTGGGAGAAGTACCTACCTTTGGTAGAGTTCACCTACAATAATAGTTTACATAGCTCCATTGGAATTCCACCCTATGAATCTGTATATGGAAGGCCATGCAGGATATCGTTGAGTTGGGAAAGGTTAGAATACCAAGTGACAATTGGGATAGAATTGATTCAAGAGAAGGAAGAATAGGTGACTCAGATTAGACAAAGACTAAAGGAAGCACAAGATAGACAGAAACGTTATGTTGATGCACATAGGAATGATCGAAGTTATAAAGTGCGAGATCATGTTTTCATTTGTATCAAGCCTAATAAGAGTACCATTCGGTTCGATAAGGTGACAAAGTTTTTGCATCGATTTATAGGACCCTTCAAAATCCAAGAGAGAATTGGACCCATTTCCTATCATCTCGTACTTCCACCCCACTTACATAAAACTCATAATGTTTTTCATGTATCTGTTCTACATCATTATGTTGTTGATGAATCTCATAAAATTAATTGGAAGGAATTGTAGATATAAAACGTGGGAACCCTCACGGTAGAATCGTTACACATATTGGACCGTAGGGTCCAACAACTTAGGCTCCATATGGTAGACTAAGTTAAGATCCAGTGGGACAAGTATAGCCCAGGATCTGCTACTTGGGAGGATGCCGAGACCTTACGATGAGATCATCCCTCACTTTTTTGACCACCTCAGGAATATGTTTTCTCGAAGGCTAGTTGTATGTAATGCCACCTTTTGACTTAGAAAACTAGAATTACCTGAGGCCTAATCACCTTTATTTTCTATTCACTGTGAAACTATTAATTATACACTTGAATTTTTAATATGTATGAACCTATGTGAATGTTAATTCTATGAATGTTTAACTTTATTTGTATTATGATGGATATTATGAAATCTATTCTAACTTGAAAATTTTGACAATTAAGTATATGGTAGTGAATATCGAATTGAGATTATGGTTAAATGCATTTACATAATGATAATGCATAGATATGTATGAGTTTGTGTTATAGACTAATCTACAGGTCAATAGGCTATGAAATAGCCAAAGAATAATGATGATAAAAGGTTGATGTTGCGAACATCGACCATGAAACAATATGGTCTGAATATTGTATCTGAAATTATATTGGTTCAAATGCATTGCTATGATGTGTGGACAAGTGCAATTTTTTCAAGTGGAGAGACTGCCTAAAACTGAATATACGATGACAAAATTCCTAGAAACACAGTACCATTGTATGTTCCATAGTAGGGTGTTGACCCTATTTATATTGGGAGGGGTGGAGGCATTTCCCACCATGTATCCTCTGAAACCTAGAGTCATGGGAGGATAGTGTTAGCTCACGCTCCCCTAGATGTGTGATGATGACTGTTAGTTGCATGTTGGGGAAGCTTGCTTAAGATAGTTGACACTTCCACTTACAGGCTCTATTTGGAGTTAGGTCAATATAGTTGACGCTCCAAGATAGTCCAGTGGATGAAGGATAGGGATGGAAGATGGAAGTAAGTTAGGGAGGAATGATGAATATAAGTAGTTGAGAGTGTGTGGGGATTTCGCCTTATAGTAGAATTTATTGTTTTCCCTCTTTTTGAAAATAAGATATGTATATATGTGTATTTGTAATTGCTTAACCGAACTACAATTATCTAAATGAATGTTTTTTGTGATAAGTTATTATAATTGATGGATTTTGCGAGCATTTTAAATGGTTTACTATCTTTTATGAAATGAATGGTCTTGTTGATTGGATTTGACGCATTCAAGAATTACTTTAGGAGTGATTGTTGGATCATGTTGTCATTGATGTCAAAGGAACAATTTATTGTCATAGTATATTGATGAAGTATGTATTGTCATTGTTGTAAATGAATGGATGTCAAGTGAAGTAATTGATAAATGATGTCATGCTATGGATCGATGTTTTGTCATTTATATATGATGCATAGACGGATGGATGCATTAAAGTATTGATCCTTGGATCATGTAATCATGTATAGAATCAATAGCAAAGGGACAATGTCATAGTGATGTATTGTCATGGGTTATTCCAGTTGGATTGATGTAAAGATGAATGATTATTGTCTTGTCATGGTTGATAGGAAGTACAAATGGATGAACTCCAAAGTGGTCCCCTTATGGTGAAACCTCTCATGAGAAGATGCTTTGTGGTTGACTTATCCTATAAGTATGGTTAGAGAACACATGATTAATTATGGAATAATGAAATGAAGATAAGTGAATTTGTTAGTGAAACTATCCTAGATGGATAGTGCTTGTCATTCCATTTCCGTTGGTATGTGGAACGTCACATAACTCCTCACTTTTTGAGAGTTATGGCCTTACGAAGTTGGAGGACCCTCATGTGTTGGATAGAAGCCCCAAAAGGTCAAAGAAGTCAAAGTTCTTACAAAGAAGAAATTATTTAAATAATAAAGTGAACTGATGAAGTCAAAGAGGATTATTTAAATAATAAATTTAATGGAGAACTTTCTAATTATGGAAAGTGGTTATAAGAGGGTTAACCCTAAAAATACGGAAAGTAGGTTTAATGGACAAGTGGTCATGTGAACAAAATGGCTAAGTGGAAAAAGTTGGATAAAGGTGACTATGTGGACAAATAGTTATGTGGACAAAGTGGCCTAGTGGATGCTTCTAAGGAAACTACTTGTAGAGCATAAATAAGAGGCAAGGATATCTTCTCTCTTGAGCATATATTAAAGATCTATTCTGAGTAAGAGAGTGATTGCAAGTTTTCATGGACGCATCAAATTTTCCGCAAGTCTGAGATATTGATGGAGAATGTTTTTGAAGTTCAAAAGACCTAGTTTCTGAAAGAGCACACGGGCTACAATGAGCTAGAATGCATACATATGTGGGCTACAGTGATGCAGGGTGCATACACACATGGGTTGAAGGAGATCAGATCACATACGGTTAAAGAAAGTCATGGAAACTTGAGTGTGAGATGGTGCCAGGTTCCTAAATTCTGAAGCAAGTTCCAGATCTACATTCTATGGGATCAGATCTATCATAGAAGTTCTGGTATGGTTACATGATTGTCTTGATGGGTACTTTTTCTTATGGTATGGTGAATGCTTAAGGCATTCTTGGTATGGCTGTCATGATATGGTTTATGATGGTTGATTGATAGAGTGAGAAACACTCTTATGTTTCAATACTGATATGATTGCCATAGTGTACTAGTTTCTTATACATGATTAAGTAGCATTCATAGTGTATTGTTGAGGAGCATGAGTAATTTGTTGGAGAGAATAGATGTGTTGTGATTGGTTATGGTACATATTGGACACTGAAAGGAAGAAGTGGATGTGACTAAAGGTTGCAGAGGATCTGAGTTTTTCAAGGAGAGAAAACTGTAGTTGTTCAGAGGGCATACGTAGGCTATAGTACAGATAAGTCGCTTACATACATGAGTTGTACTACTAGTAGGGCACATACATATGTGTGATGCACTACTGACAAGTCATGTACCTGTTGAAAGATTGGTATTTGTCGAGGATTGAATCCTCTTCTCAGTTGGTTTTGAGTTGTGTAAGTTGAGTCTTGCATTGCAGAGCTGGTGCTCTTGTGGAGTTGTTACTCTATTCAGTTGTTGCTGATAAATCCAAGGATTGTAGTCCATAATAAAAAGAAAATTGTACATACATATTGTGTTCTTTATGTTCTTTGTGGTGATGGATTATTGATGATATATGTTGTTGTTATATATTTTTGATATATGTTCACATACAACTGGTTATAAATGACAGTAATAAGTGATGGGTAAATGGTGATTTCTAACTAAGGAGTTTTTGCAAAGGGAAGTTGAAAAAGATCCCTACATTGATTCACCCCCCCTTTAATTGTGGTCGGTGTGTCAAAAAATTGGTATCATAGCAGGCCTTCACTGATCCACATGGACATCGGTGGCCACCCACCTTTTCCAACTTGCTCAAAATAGTTTTCTGACAATTTTGGCAATTTACTATTTTTAGTAGTTTTTAACTTTCGGGGCCATTTTGAGGGCCTAAATGAAGGTTTTTCAGGATTGAGATTATCAATAATAGATAAAGTCTCTTATTTATACCCCAAAATGAATCACCTCAACGATACCTTTCCAATAGGCTATTGTGCTCCTAAAACGGAGATAGTATCCAAAAGTTATGACCCCCAGAGGTTGATGTACTAACTTACCCAAACGGGGCCCACATGACTTTTGGCACTTCATCTCGTAGGGTTAGGTTTTTGGATGTCTAGGGTTTTTGAAATTCCTGTTTATTGTAAAAGGGCCTTCAGAGCCTCACTGGAATCATCTTCTAGCGAATGAACACAACCATCACATCTCTTCTCAGAGATAAGATGCCACCATTCCAGCAAGCTTGTTTTCCACTGCATTTTACAATTTCATCTTATTTCCTTATTGAATAGAAAACCATTTTTATTGTATCTCTGTTATTATTTGTTAAGAATATTTTAATAATTTGTATTTGTTTCATTCTGCTCATAAAATATGGATCAATGGTATTAGAGAAGTCTTCTCCTTGTCATATTAATGCATGTCCCCAATGAGGTCAGGGTACAAAGAATTGGGTCTCGAGCTTGTTTCTCTTGAGGAAAAAATCTCTCGCACGCCCAAGTGAACTCTCATGGTAGGAGAAAAAAAATATCATGGGACATGAGATCCTTTCAAAATGTTGCTTGAGGAATCCCTCACGCAACAGAGGAATGAGATGATGGATAGTTTTGGGAAAATCCTTTGGCGACTACCAACAGGCAATGCATCTTCCTCGATTGGAGGTGTCGCCCCCTTCAAGGTAAAAATCAACTTTAATATTCCTATATTTGAAGGTCAGATAGATGCATATGTTGTAGACAAATGGTTGAATCTACTAGAAGGTTATTTTTCTGTCCATAAATTTTTGAATAGAAAAAAGATTACTTTTCCACTCCTCAAAAAAGTTCCCCATGTTAAAGATTGGTGGAAAAATTTATGTGAGAAAAAGGAAATAGAGGAACCCTCATTATTTATAGTCGTGACCACCTGGGAATCCTTCAGGGATGTTATTAAGGAACAATACTACCTTTTCGAAAGTTATGATGACTTGTATACCAAATGGACCACACTGTGGCAAGAAAGAGACCAGGCAATGTCAGAGTTCACAAATATCTTCCATACCTTGTGCACCAATCTGGGTATCAAATATTTAGAGCGACATATGGTGCTCAAGTATTGTAGTTCTCTGCATAGATACATCCAGGATAAAATGGAATTTCTGGACATCTCTTCCTTGGGCACAACTTATCAACATGTCATCAAAATCGAGCAGAAGCTCAAACAAAAGACACATCAATTTGGGACTGGGAACCCCTCAAAGAAAAATCTAGGAAGGGGCAGCCCGAAACCATAGAACAAAGGACAGAGAAAATACGAAAATTATCAGGAAAATAAGTCCAAGATGCAAGAAAAGAAGGACACCAAAAAGAAAAAGAAAGATATAAGAAACTGGTGAGACTTCCATAAGAGCCCTTGGCATAACATTGTTGACTATCTCTCAAAGCAGTCGCTGGTGGCTAAAGTGAAAGCCTCTGAATCAGATGCGGGTTCTAAATCTTATTCAGAACCATAAAGGGTAAGACAGATCATTGACGTGGAACCCATTTCCATCGTTTCTACCACCAAGCTCCAGCCTAGTGAACCAAACGAGCCAAAAGAAGGCGAGTGCCTCTTCCATTCACAGATGTGGGTAAAAGGCACCTTGCTACACTTCATCATTGATAGAAGTAGCCAGAAGAACCTCATCTCAACAGAGGTCATCAAGCGACTGGCACTACCGACAACGCCACACCCACAACCCTAGTATGTTCTTCTTTTTCCTTGATAGAGAATCAATTGGGCCTATGAAGTCCATGCCCAACTTGTAAAATGGTTGCAATGATACTTGGGGTTGTAAATTCATCTCATTCCTCTTTTTAAGGTTCCCCATTCTTTGGCATTCATCAAAATGTGAACTATATTGTTAAGCATCTCTATATAGGGTTGGTCAATAATATCGAACTTGTAAAATCTTGTAGGTTTTACTCGTTGATATATAATTTCATCCACATGGTTCATCATGACACACATGGAGGATATCATGCACCTCATATTCTCTTATGCATGTCCTAAAAATTTGATCTAGGAAAAGTTTGAACAAATATCCTACTACCCAATTATAGGATGAACTTTTCCAAATAATATTGCATCTCTCCATCTAGGAGAAATGATGAGGGAACTTTCCTATTGTTAGATAATTTTCTATATAAAGAAAGAAGGCAGTTTATGTTGATATGGTAAATAGGTTCTCATAAGGGAACCATTCATCCATCATGTCTTTTTCAGTAGCAATAATTAAGCGGGATAAGAAATCTACAACTACATTTTTCTTTCCAGGCTTATCAAGAAATATTAGATCAAATTATTGTAATAAAAAACCATCTAATCATCCTACCATTAATGTCAGGATTATTCATCAAGTATATAGTGGTTTCATGATTTTTATGTAAAGACACTGTATACCTTGTAACACAGTGTCTAAATTTATTGAGAGCATGAACTACCACTAATAGTTATTTTTCTATAATAATGTAGTTGATATCTGCACGAACCAAAATTTACTTATGAAATAAATTGCATAAGGTTTATTGTTTTCATCTTGTCCTAATATTTCTCCTACAAACTTGTTTGATGCATTAGTGTGAATGTGAAATTGAAGAGCCCAATTGGGACCTTGTACTACAGTAGCAACTGAGAATTTACCTTTTATCGTTTCAAAACCTTGTTGGAAGTTTAGGGTCCAAAAATAATCTACATCTTTCGACAACAAGGTAAAAAAGAGAAGAAGTTATCTTACTAAAATGCTTGACAAACCTTCTAATTTCTTTTTGTTTGAGAGGTGTAGAAAATAGGGTCATGATTTTGATTTTATTTTGTCTAATTCAATCCCTTTGGAGAATAGATAATGTCCTAAAACAACACCTTCATTCATCATCTTATTACATTTTTCATTACTAAGGGACACGTTCATTTCTCTACATCTTTGGATAGCTTTGTATAAATTGTCTAAGCCTTCATCAAAATACTTTCCATAAGGGGTGAATTCATCCATGTAGATCTCAACTTTATTGTGAATGAGCTCTGAAAAGATGCTAAGAATTTCTCTTTGGAAAGTGGTCGGGGAATTACATAGGCCAAATCGTAAGACTTTGAAGGAAAATGTACCCAAGGGACAAGTGAATTTGTTGTTGTTTTGATCTTCAAGATTGATCCTAATTTGGTTGTATCCACTAAATAAATATAGAAATGAAAAATATTCCCTTCCATCTAAGACATCCAAGACTTGGTCAATAAAGGGTAGGGGGGAATTTTCTTTTCTAGTAGCCTTCTTTAACTCTCGTTAATAGACACATATCCGTGTTCCCATTCTTCAATAATAGACACATATCCTTCATTGTCTAATATTGGGTATATGAATCTCTCATTTATAAACTTTTGAAGCTCTTGTTTAACTATGTCATTCATTACAAGTTCCATCCTTCTTTGAGGCCTCCTAATAGGTTTTCAATCCTCCTTGATGTAAATATGGTGAGTACACATATAAGGATGGATTCCTTTCAAGTCTTTATAATCCCATGCAAAATCTTCAACATTTGTTTTCAACACATCTAATAAGTTTTGTTCTTGCTGAATAGTAAGTTTTTTGTTGATTTTGAGTTTTTTTGCAGGGTTGATCACTATGGTTTTGACAGTTGGATCATCTATATCAGCACTGGATATATCTGTCCATAATTCTATGTTAATTTCAGCATAAATTTCAGATCTATTATCATCATTTATCCCTTCTATTTTCACATCAGCTGGATATTGATATTTCACAAAATTTTCAAGCAAAGTGTCCTCATCAATTGTACTATCAACCAAGGATCTGTTGATTGTGTAGATGGGATAGGAATTTGTTTTTGTTAGGTCGTATTCTTCTTCAACCCACATAGGAATATTTTTTGTTATCAACGGTTGGGAAAGGGGATAAAGAACAAATTGATTTTGGGATAGGCCACCAATTATAATCGTATTGTCTTCTCTACAACCAATGTATGCATCTGTTTTGGCCAACCAAGGCCTTCCCAAAATTAGGGGATTTACATTGGATTAAGACTTAGGTTGCAGGACTAGGAAGTCATTAGGGTACTCCCAAGAATCAATGGATATTATGATATCTTCCAACATTCCTTCAGGTTTGACTATGGATGTGTCTGCAAGTTGAAGGATAGTGGGGGTATCTATCAAAAATATCTGAAGGTTGAGTCTTAGCATAGTATATTTAGTCATAATTGATAGAAGCCCCTACATCATTAAGAGTATTTTTTATCAAAGTGTTTTTTATGTGTACATTTACTAGAGGACTTGTCTGATCCAAGTATTTAGGTACAATCAACTTTCCAAGCATAACGTCAGCTAATTGTCCTATAAAATTTATGGTAGGGTCATATTTTATTCCCCTCCCTGGTCTTCTAATGCATTCTTCCTTGAAATATTTATTGGAAATGGGTACATATTTGAGAGCTTGTAAGAGAGGTATCTTTATGCACAAATTCTTAAGTTCTCCTAAAAGTTATTTTTCCTCAAATGTATATGTTTTCTTTTCTTGTAATCTTTTAGGGTAAGGAGGGGTTTGTGGTCGAGGTAAGGTAATATATTCTTTCTTATATTATTCATTTTCTATGATCTTGGGTTCTTGTTGTAATATCTTTCCTTATGTAAGATTTATCTCTTTTAGTTCCAAGGAATAATTTTTATAAGTTGTATCAATACCATACATAGGTTGAACCTTCTTGTTGTTAGGATTTGGAGTAGGTTGAACAAGTAGTTGAGTTTGTTTAGGAGGAACACTATTTTTAGTAGTGTTGTTAGGTTGAGGAGGAGGGGGTAGTAATCCAAGTTGTTGAAAGTTTTGTGGCCTCCATCCTTTTGTAGGTTGACTCCATTGATTTTGTGGCATGCTAGGAAAACATTGGTATGGAGGAGGTATTGGAGGTCCTTGGTAATACATAGGTTTTAGGTTTTCTTAAGGAGATGGTTTATATCATGGTTGAGGATACATTTGAGAATTATCTGTACCAAAATTTTGAGCAGGATTGGAGTTAAATATCAAATTTTCAGATCCTTTATTAACCCACATAATTGATTCTTTATATGAGTTGTAGGTTTATAAGATTGAGGTTGCAAACCTCGACTACTTATACCTTTACTTCTTGAGGACCTTGAGTGGTTCTTGAATATTATTTTGATACCATCATAGTCCAACTCATAGATATATCCATTGGATTGGATATTCAATGTTTCCAAAATATATTTTCTTACCCATCTAAGTAAGAAAAGCTTGAGTGAGTCTTCATCCAAGTGAAAATTTGAGCTCTCTTGTAGCTTAGTTGAAATATCTCTTCAAAGTCTTCTAGAGATTCATCAGGTCCTTGTGTCATTTTGAAAATAGCATCCCTTGTATCTCTTTCTCTACAATAGTCTTTGTATATTTAACTGAAGGTATTTTTCATTTGATCCGAAGTTGTGATACTATATCCTTCCAAGCTCATAAACCATCTTAGAGTTAAATCCTTCAAGGTAGAAGGAAACATTTTGAGCTTATGTTCAATAATAGTATATTCATATGTCCTTCATATAACTACAAACTCAAACAAGAAAGTATCGGAATTCTAAAAAATAAGCCCTTGAAAAAGAGGCAAGACAGAAGGATAAGTGTTTTTCATCTTGGTCTCTCCATTGGATTCTCGAATGAGCAACTGAAATATTTATATCATCTCTTCTTCATGAAGTGAGGGAAAATGAGCCTCTTTTGAAATATTTTCAAATTCTCTAGCTTCCCTTTCCAATAAACTTTCTAGTGTTTTAGGACCAATCTCTCGATTGCTTGGCCCTATTTTTGGAGTGGGTGTTTTTGTAAAAAAGTTTCATTTCCTATCTCTAGGTCTAGTCATTCATGAAATAAAAAAGAAAGTGATTTTTTTTTTTTTTCCTTTGATATAATGAAAAAAGAGTGTGACAAGGAACTATAAATACTAACACAAAGTGAAAGCACTTGGCCTATTACACTATAGAAATTGTATAATGAAGTTGGCCTTGTGACTGAAGTATCTTTTTTCTTCTCTGGGTCACACAAAAGAAAACAAAATAAAATAACATGCAAACTTCAACACCTCCCAAGAAAACAATGACAAAAAGGGATGGCCCTAGGAATAGAAAAAAAAATCTACTTTACCCTTGGCTCTTTCTTAGGAAAATATTCCCCTGCGGACAAGTGAACTATCCCTTGGATTATTGACCCCTATATCAAGACAAAAACAATCATTTGGAAACTACCATTCCTAAAAACTCATTTTTATTATCGAGAAAGATAGGATAAGGTAAAGTAGGATGTAATATGTTTACGATGTTTGTCCTGGCTGCTCCTATCCACAATCTTGATCCAATTTCTAGGACAAATCAATACCTACAATGACCATCAAGAAACAAGCGACTTCCTTCTACTCAATTGTATTAGGAAAAGAAAATTCATCAATTAAAATCAAATTAAACATATACAAGCACATGAAACCACATATTTGAAGTAAATAGGCCAAGTATATTAAATGAGAACAAAGAAAACTTACAGACCAAGAATGATTCTAGCTACAACTCTGTAATGGCCTCGCCGTTATGACAACCAAACGACGTACAACAGATCATTTTTTTTTTTAAAGATTTCTTAGAAAAATTTAAACATCATAATAAATAGTCGACATCGTCGTCACATAAATCGGACAAATTAACGAAACAATAATAAAACATTAATAATCCAATACGACACATGGTTGACATATCATCACCATGAATCATGACACACACATCAATGTATTAACATAATAATTACATCAACCCAACATCATTGCATTCTACCATTAATAATGACGCAATATAGTACAAATCCTAAACCTTTAATGCATCTCATAAGGACCATCAATCCATCAATTCTAATTCACAATTAAACATGGCGCATGGGTAACCATGATCGTTGTCAATCATACATCAACATTAAATATTCGTTGCACACGAGAGTAATAATTCCTGAAAATTCTCATGTCAACTTAAGCAATGGCGCGAGATTAAACATCAATTGAATTCACTGTGCGAGTAAATCAATCACATAAACTCAAACACCATTATAATTAATTCTTAGGTGCAAGAAACAATGGTGAAGCAATCATACACCACTAAATTAAGATGCACACATAAATATTATTACTTAACCATTCATGCATCATTATAAAAATCCTAGCGCAAGTGAGCTAACAACTTAATCATTCATCATTCATATAACGACACAATATAAGACACAATGTAATCAAATGTGTCTTATTTTGAAGGCGCAAAGCATTTAATTTCTAGTGTTCACACGTCAATGTCATTACGGTGTGCAATAAGAGACTACATCCATGACCATCAATCAACATAAAAGAATTAATGTGCGCGTTAATCATCTTCTAAAACAAAATTCATCAACATAAAATAAACTTTGTGCGTGTGAATCAACTTCTAAAACGATAATCCTTCAACAATAATAATCAATACGTGAGCGAGCATTATACTCAATTAATCCATAATTTACCCCACACAATTTATGATGCAAGAGTTATCGATTTCATTACGCAACGCGCATGAGAATACAATTAATAAAACCCATCCTATATCAGTTTTAAAATTCAAGGCGCGTGACTAAGAAAAATCACAACCGATCATCTATCAATGTTAATTAACTTCAAGATCCCTAGGTTGTGTTTTTCCACTAACTAGCTTTATTGGGAAATATTATTATCATTCATTTTTTGCCGCCAAGGATACTATGTCCATTCTAGCAACCAATGGTGGAAGTAAGGGTTAGGATCATAGTGGATTAATCATAGAAGAAGGTTTATTTCTAAACCAAGCACACTTTACATTAAACTGAAATAAAATTGTAATTGAACTAACATTGCAAACTGAAATATGTTCTAAGTTATAATTGGAATGGATTATAAATGTAACCGCATTATATATCTAAATCTTTACTTGCCACTGAATTAAGATCCTGCTTTATAACTGCGATCTAAATAAAAAAAAATTAATTGGAAGAACTTAACTACAATGAAATCACTCTCTGAGGTAAGGCATGATTTATAATTAAATTAAACTGAACTAAATTTTAATCGGGAATATAATAATGAACTGCAATAAAATTTCAACAGAATTATATTCTAAATTATAATCGCCACTGAATTTATAATTAGTTTTTATTTGGGGTGTCAACAGTAGAAACAAGTCCAGGGGAGGGTGAGAACGCGAAAAGGGAACGCAGCCCGAATCAGCGAGAGAAAACATCTAGTTGGCAGGTGTCAACGTCATTAAAGGAAGGGGAAAAATTACGTTGAGGGAAGACAAGAAAGGTGCAGGAAATTTACACGATTTCAGAGTGAAAGTGACCACCAGTTCCCTGGCAAGGGAAAGGACAGGCTGGGTTGGGATCTCTGCAGGAAAATTCGTCCAGGGAGGAGGCAAGAGCGAGGTGAGGGACTGTCAAACCGCAGAGAGACAGTCTGCCAAACGCAAGAGGTGAAAAGCTATTAATTGACGAGGTTACGTAAACCAATAGAAAAGGGGAAGGCCTGACTTCCCTCTACTCAACGCAGGGCATCGCGATATTGTTTTTAGGAGAGTGAGAATGGAATTAGAACACCTCAATCGCCAGGTCTCTTGCTTGCCTTCACACATAGGCAGACACCTTTCTTTTGCTGTGAAACAACGAACGACTAGTCTTCCCTCACTCGCACGCACTGGTCATCACGTTTTTGCGGTGTGAGAGCAAGCAAAACACAAAAACGAGAGAGTCCCCTCTATCTCACACGCGCAGGCTAACACGTTCTCGCTGTGTAAACAAAGGACAACGCCAGGCCTCTCCTTTAGAGAAAAGGGGTGGACTCGACCTCTAGGTTTCCCGACCACGCATGAAGTCCACAAGTCACATCACAAGACAAACCCAACAACAGAAGCTCCCCTCTCGAATTTATCCCCAACCCATGAACAAGGGAAGCACCCACAAGTAAGACCATTCAAGCACAACAGAAACAAAAACGTCGGTACTATCAACTAGTTATCAAGTCCAGAAGCTAAGAACCAAAAATACACAGCAGGCACCCAAGCCCAATGCCAAGACTAAGCGCTAAGTCACAAAGTCACAAGGGAGGAGCCCACAAAGAAGACCACTCGAGAACAAAGTAACCCAACGCCAGAACTCTCTCACATTCAAGGCAACACACATTTTTCTGCGGGAAGTTCAATGAAATAAAAACCAAAACGCTGAGACCAGAATTTCGGAGATAAGCAAAACGCAGTGGAGAAAAATGCATCTAAATCGAAAGCTAATTACTTGGAGAAAACAAGAAGGCACATAGACAGAAAATGAGTTTCCCAAGCTGAGCAAACAAGAGGTAAAACCCTCAAGCACAGAGCAGGATGCAGTGTTAGTGAAGGGAAAAACGCAAACCTTTAAATTAAACCACAACTTCTTCATTTTCAGATCAACAAAACAAGTGCACACACATCCAGCTTCAGGGAACCATTACAATTTTCATCAACGTATAATTTCACATACAATTTTTAAACTACTTTCAAATGCAGATTTAACACTCATACCGTAACCAAAGGTGCATAATCCAAAGTGGGTGTCCTGTGCTTGCGCTCCATCTAGCTCCTTCTTGCTAACCGTTGAGACCTCACCCGTACCTCCCAGCCAATGATAGGGGTACTCTTCTTCCCCCTGAGCCCCCCAAGTTGCAAAGGGGCCACACACACAGACCAAAGAAAGCTAGCTCCCAACTCTTCTTGTAAGGTCCAGCTACCACTCTCTATCCGAGCTGGGTATCCCAACTCCCACAAAAAAAATCAATCAAGAAAAAAATCAGGCAGCATAACCTTACGCATACCAGTCATGATCCATTCCCCTCCTCTGTCATTTCTTTTATAGAGTTGTCTTAGTGATTAGTTGTCAAAATAAATGTTTAATTATTTTTATTAAAATTTTATTAGGAATATTATCTCACATACACTTGTCACCCAATCCCTTAGTTGATCCAAAATTTAATTTAATTAATTAAATTAATTTGCCAATTTCTCTCACCCACCTAAAAGCATTCCTTAAAATGCTCCTTGATGCCCCTTTATTCCCTCACATTCCCTTAATGACTCATGTCTTTCTTAAAGCTTAGTTGAGTTCGAATTTGGAAAGTTCTCTAGACTAGATTCCCTTCTATTTTCCACATTCCTTTTGTATTTAAGTTTCCCCTTTTTGGTCTAAGTTCTAAATTAGCAAGTTTTTCACATAGCGAGCAATCAATTTTTTTGGATAAATTATTTCTCCTTTAATTTTTTAGATTTGATTTTTCTTCATCCACCCTTCATTAATTGATTAATTAGTTTTAGTCCTTATACCCCCAATTACACCTATGCTCTAATTTCAATTAGGCTTAGCAAAATTCTTTTTAAGGGACATTTTATAATTATTAAACTTTACTCATACAACATTTATTTTAAGGCTGACCAAGTCAAAATGAGATATTGTTTTCTAGGTAGCTAGGTTCATTGACTCACAAGTGTTAAAACCACGACGTGCCCTCCAAGATGCACGAGGTGCTCCAAGGGTGCCACTCGCCTTTATTCGTGTTTCATTTATGCGACATGCCCTTCAAGACGCACTACATGCTCCAAGGGTGCCACTCACCTTTTGACTGATTTTGGTAGATGTCAAGCCCTTGGAGTCAATACTCCATTAGTTGACCTTGTGGGAGACTGAGGGCCTCTAAGGAATAAGGACCCTTACTTATTGCACACCCCTTAGAATCTTCGTGAGCGATTCTCTTAGTTTGCCCTCACAACATCGTGGATCTCTCAAACTAGGTAATCGTTAACATACAGTTCGAGGAATGACGAGAGTGCTAGTAGGCTGTGGCAGGGGTGCTGCCACACCTCTCCCTCAATATATATGGTTGTCGTGCATGACCCCTTTACTCTAAATGTGAGTTTGATTAGCAATCAATCGTCATCCTGCATCCATCAACGAACATGTGAGCGATCTATAAACAACATCATAATATACCCAATCATATGGCACATATGAAATAACAGAAACACTCAAACCATATACAATCCACTCCCTGACTCGATCTGGAGTCCAAGGAGGTCCATCGATGCCATGAGCATCCTCAATCTGTCAAGAGTCCTCACACTAAGGAGAAACCAATCAATAACACCTGTCTATACATCATAATCCATAGTATCAACATAAGAATCCATAAGCTAAGAAGTCAATCATATAATGAATCAGATCACTTTCACGCTAGTGTCCTCAAAGAATAAGTCACATCAGGTGCGCGCAAGAGCAGGATGTTACATACACCCCCTCTTGTTTTAAACTTCGTCCCGAAGTTTCACAGTATACAAGTGTAGAAATAAAGTATCTGACAATATCTAAATGTCTATCTATCAAACAAAAATGGAAACCGCCGACACATATCATATGCGTCCTCCTAGGTAGCCGAGTCTGGACTATAACTTTCCCCTGGACTTTAACCTGATTGACAGTTCGACATCGTAGCTTTCGAATGTGATGGTCCAGAAGATGGGTTGGCTCTGTCGTCAGCACACCCTCACCCAACATCCTCCAAGAACTCAAGTCAATCACATGCGTAGGATCACTGACCTAAATTTTCACATGGATACAAGATAAATATCGAGCAATGCCTCAAGGAATGAGTTATGGTTAGTTGTTAGGCCCTTCATAATGATGGTCACGTGATGCGCATCAACAAAACCCTTATGTCGATCTCGCGCTTATTCCAACTATTTTTCGTATTGTTTGTACTTGTTCTTCCATTTATTGGATCTCTTTTGGTCCTACCAGGACCCTATCCTCGGGTCTATCCCAACTCAAAGGCGTATGATACGGTCACACATAGAGAAACTCAACAGTGTCATCTAAATGGTACCTTCTTGGTTGTTGTTGCATGAAAACTCGGCCAGCGGCAAGAACTATTCCCAATGTTTATGTTGGTCCAACACACACATACGCAACACAACCTTCCAAAGTTGGTTTGTTCCTTCGGTAAGCGTATCTATATGAGGGACACACTGTACTAAAGTTCAGTGGTGTTCCTAAGGCCTCTTGGGAAACTCGTCCAAAACGTCTTGGAAAAATTTATTCCTTTATCGAATATGATTCTTTTGGTATGTCTAGCAGTCTCAATATATTGTTGATATAAACTATAGCTATACTTGGTGCCTGAGCATCGTATGCATAGGGACAAAGGTGTGCACTCTTTGTCTGAGTGTCAACTATCACGAAAATATAGTCATGCCTCCCTTTCGTTAATGACAATCCCAAATAAATTCCATCGAAATGACCTCCCATTTTGATTTCGGAAAAGCATGTGGTTGTAGTATGCAAGATACCAGATATATAAAATATGCAGAACAGAAACGAAATGCTAGAAATAACAGAATAACAGTGAAATATCCAGCATAATCTTCACAATACACAGAAATGATATACGAAATAGCAACAGAAATAACACTTGAACAGA
>SNQJ01S0033293.1:110436-149415 GCA_010110895.2 Picea sitchensis
CTTCTATTAGGTCTTCTTACATCCGCCTTATTCTATTTTATTGAAAGGTCTTATTAATATTGACCTTTATTACATCCGAATACATTAATCTACCTATGTGCGGGTTAGGACCTTAACATAGTAATCCTGTCGGATGCCTACGTTCATCCTTCACTCAATGACGTCCTAAACACCTTTCCATGTAGATAACCATGTTCGCCTTAATCCATACCATAAGAATGAGGGATTAAGGTCTGCCCTCATATTCGTGACTCCAACATGAGGCATGTACACTTCTCTATGAGCTTCGTTTAATATCAAACTTCTAAATTTTTCATTGGGTGATAAGTAAATCTGGTTATTATATCTCATTAATCTGTCGTTTTCCACAATAAATCCCTCAATTTTGGTACCAACAAGGTGTTTTGTCCGATAATTTCCTTAACCTCTTGATGCCAGTCATCATCATGTTGAATAGTTAGAATCCTTTCACATAGATTCGTCTTAAAGAGGTATCACCGACAATATGTGTGGTCTTTGACTCAGTGCATAAGCCAATCTATTCAATGTTCCCTTTATGTAGGTAATCTCAAAAAAAATTTCACTAAGCATTTCCGACCAACTCCTTTTGTCGTGCGTTCAAGTCACTTTGCGTAAAAATGTGTTGTAAACCATAGTGGCATGTTTTAGTTCATATTTCCATCCAATCAGGTAGTGTCTTCCTACTCTTAGAGCATACACAATGTCTTAAATAACTCCAAATTGTGTGTCGCGTAGTTCTCCTCATGCCTTTTTATATTCCTTGAGGTGTAAGTGATCACTCGACCGTCTTGCATCAAGATTCTTCCTAAGCGTTCCTTTGATGCCTCAATGCATACCAAGAATTCCTCGTCCATGTTAGGGACTTTTAGTATTGGCGTTGTCGCAACAGCTTTTTGAGCCTTCGAAATGCTTTCATGCACTTCTTGGTCCACACAAACTTCTTGTTCTTCTTCTACAATTCCGCAATTGGATTGCCATCTTTGAAAAACCCTTGACGAACCATTGATAATATCCAGTGAAACCCACGAAGTTACGTATTTCTTGTACGTTTGTCGACACAAGAAATTCCCTTATAGCCTCTACCTTCGCTGGATCTATAGAGATACCTTCGTCGGAGATAACATGTCGTAGGTAATGATTCCTTGATAGGTAAAAAGAACATTTTGACAATTTCCCATATAATTCATTCTCTCGTAAACACAGTACTACCAAGTGCAAATGTTCATCAATAAATACTTGAACAAACTTGTCCTAGTATTCACGGAACACCCTTTTCATCAATGCTCAATATTACCCCTAGGGCGTTTGTAAATCCCCATGGCCAAATGGTAAACTCGTACTGTCTGAACCACATTTTGAAAGCAATCTTAGGAATATAGTCCTCTTAATTCGTAACTGGTGATAACCTGATCTCCAATCAATCTTGAATACATTGTTGTGCCTTTCATTTGATCAAGAAAATTGTTTATACTTGACAACAGATACGGGTTCCTCAATGTTGACTTGTTCAAAGATGATAGTCAACACAGAGTATTCCACAACCCATCCTTCTCTGTATGATAATAATAGGTGCATCCCGAGGTGACACACTTGAAAGTAAATTCCTAGGTACAACAACTCCCTCAGTTTCATTTTCAACTCCTGTAACTCAGGGGTCGAAATTTGATAAGGTGTTCCTGCTATCAGTTTAGTTCCATATTTTAAGTTGATGGTAAATTCCATCTTGGCTTTGGGTGACGCACCTGGTAATTCTTCTGGGAATTACGACTGCAGATTCTCGTACTACTAGAAGGTTTTATAGCCCTTCCTCGAAGCCCTTGTCATTTAGCGTTAGGATTTCATATCTTGCATCCCTTGTGCATACTCCTCCGTAGCTATAGGGAAGGCATGAACCTCATGGTTACTCCATGTTTTCTTCCTACAATCACTCTTCTCCTTCCCTCATCATCGGTTCAACTCAACTACTTTGCCTCACTGTTGAGCATCACATCATGCGATTCCAACCAGTTCATACTTATCATGTTGTCATGAGATCTTAATTTTGTGACGTAGGTCGAACTTTGTTACACTATTCCCTTGGTTGAAAAGATAGTTCATACCCCTTCCCCTAACCATATGGTTGGCACCCGATGCGACTTCGACGAATCTAAACTCATATGGTACAATTCCTTTACCTAAATCCCTTCAGCGCGGTACTAGAAATAGAGCTCCTAGTAGCACGAGGATCTTTAAAATACTAAGTACTAGTCAACGATGGTACCTATCATCTCAAGCAAAAAAGACTAGTGCTCAACTTGGTGGTTAATTATTGCGGTCATGAATTCTGTGGGCCTTGCCCATCTCCAAACCGGTATTGTGTCCTGTTGACTTGTCCGCTCTGGCCTTTTCAACTAGACAATCTTGTGGGTAAGGTGGCTCTCCATATGTCCAGCGCTCGACTCTGGTCTAGTCTCTTGGCCTTGAAGTAGAAGTCGTTGGCCTACCGGCCTAATATCCTGGTATGTTTTGCTGACACGCTTAACTGCGGCTGTTGGCAGCGGTCCGCTATAGGGGTCTTCTGTTGAGGAACCCTCGTCATGGTGTCGTGAACAAGGGTTCTATATAAGTATATTGACACCAAGATGTCTCGTCTGGTTGGCGTCTAATGTTGCTGCGCACAAGATGTTATTAGTCCTGATAGTCTTGTCGGAGTTCTGACCTGACTCCCACGGTCAATTCTTCCTTATCTATGAGTCTTTTTGGCCTGCATCGTGCAATGTCTGAGGCATTTAGATCCTCACCTTCACACGAAATCCAGAGTTAAGGTTAATCATGAACATGTTGATCTCCATCCCTTCTAGATTCAAATGCGGGGCATACCAAAGTAGCTCCATAAATATGGTCTCATAATTCGACAGCGTACAACCACCATGTTGTAAGGCGTTGAACTCATCGACCTGGCGCTCAATGAATTCCTTTGACCATTACTTCTCATGAAATTGTTCCTTGAACTATTCCAATAACACAACTTTGACGGCTATGTTTAGTTGAGGTAGGAGCATCTTCCACCATAGATGAGCACTCCCCTTTAGCTGAAGACTGCAATACAAACCTTTTTGTTGGAGGTCGTACCCGCAAAGTGCGAAGCGCATTGCCTTGTTCTCCAACCATGCCTTAGGGGTTGAGCCTTCCGTGAAAATCGTGGACTCGGGAACTTAACCCTCTCAAGTTTTTTGTGAATGCTAGCAGCAGTGGCTAGGGCACACTGTAGACCCCAAGGGGTACAAGTGCCCTGGCCTTATCTCAGTACAGACAGTTAATCAAGGCCTCTGGCGTTCCCTGGAAGGACCTTGTCAGACCATCCACATCCCTTACTACAATCAACTCCTACCCAAGGACTTATTCTTCCCCATAGGGTTTAGACTCCTAGGGAATGGGTGCTTCTAGAGGCATCGCACCTCCTTTCCCAACACCACATTGTGAATCTCTGTGACGTCCTCTAACTGTGAATGCCGCATGGACAGGTTAATATTTCAATTTGTGTTGAGTAAAATAATCAAGGGCTTAATTTAGTGGAAGGCGTGGCTATCCAAAGTCGCAGGGTTGAACCCACTTTGATACCATATGTAACGACCTCGTTGTTATGACAACCAAACGATGTACAATAGGTCAATTTTTTTTTTTTTTTTAAAGATGTATTAGGAAAATTTAAACATCATAATAAATAGTCAACATCGTCGACACAACAATCACATAAATTAACGAAACAATAATAAATCATTAATAAACCAATACAACACATGGCCGACATATCGTCAACAAGAGTCATGACACACACATCAATGTATTAACATAATAATTACATCATCCCAACATCATTTCATTTTACCATTAATAATAACGCAATGTAGTGCAAATCCTAAACCTTCAACACATATCATAAGGACCATCAATCCATCAATTCTAATTCAAAATTAAACATGGCGCATGGGTAACCATCATCGTTATCAATCGTACATCAACATCAAATATTTGTTGCCCGCGAAAGTAATAATTCCTAAACATTCTCATGTCAACTTAAGAAATGGTGCGAGATTTAACATCAATTGAGTTCATTGTGAGAGTAAATCAATCACATAAATTCAAACACAGTATCATCAATTATAAGGTGCAAGGAAGAATGGAGAAGCTATCATAGGCCACTAAATTAAGGAGCGCACGTAAATATTATTACTTAGCCAGACATGCATCATTATAAAAATCCTGGTGCAAGTGAGCTAACAAATTAATCATTCATCATTCATATGACACAAGATAAGACGCAATGTAATCAACTATGTCTTATTTTCGAGGTGCAAAGCATTTGATTTCTAGTGTTCACATGTCAATGCCATTACAGAAAGTAAGAAGAGACTACACCCACGAGCATCCATCGACAAAAAATAATTAATGTGTGTGTTAATCATCTTCTAAAACAAAATTCATCAACATAAAATAATCTATGTGCGCGTGAATCAACTTCTAAAACAATAATCCTTCAACAATAATAACCAATCTGCGCGTGAGAATTATACTCAATTAATCCATAATTTCCCCCACACAATTTAATACGCAAGAGTTATCGAGTTTACTATGCAAGGCGAAAGAGAATACAATCAATAAAACCCATCCTATATCAGTTTTAAAATTCAAGGCGCATGACTAAGAAAAATCACAACCGATCCTCTATCAATGTTAATTAACTTCAAGATCCCTATGTTGTGTTTTTCCACTAGAAGGATTTATTGGGCAATATTATTATCATTCATTTTTTAGCACCAAGGATACTATGTCCATTCTAGCAACTGATGGTGCAAGTAACGGTTAGGAGCATAGTGGATTAATCATAGAAGAAGGTTTATTTCACTTTACATTAAACTGAAATAAAATTGTAATCTGAATTAACATTGTTAACTGAAATATGTTCTAAGTTATAATTGCAATTGATTATAAATGCAACCGCATTATATTTCTAAATCTTTACTTGCGACTGAATTAAGATCCTGATTTATAACTGTGATCTTAATTAAATTTTTAAACAGGAAGAACTTAACTACAACGAAATCATTCTCTGAGGTACCACAAGAAGAGACCTGCGAGTTTTCAAAGACGAGGATCGTAGTTTTTATTTGGGGTGTCAACAGTAGAAACAAGTCGAGGGGAGGGTGAGGATGAAAAAAGGGAACGCAGCCCAAATCAACGACAGAAAACATCCAGTTTCCAGGTGTGAACATCATTAAAGGCAGGGGAAAAATTACTATGAGGGAAGATGGTAAAGGCATAGGAAATTTACACACGATTTCTCAGTGAATGTGACCATCAGTTCGTTTGCGAGGGAAACGACAGGCTGGGTTGGGATCTCTGCAGAAACATTATACCAGGGAGGAGGCAAGAGCGAGCTGACGGATTGTCAAACCGCAGAGAGACAGTCTGCCAAACCCAGAGTTGAAAAGCTATTAACTGTTGAGGTTACCTAAACCAATAGAAAAGGGGAACGCCTGACTTCCCTCTGCTCAACGCAGGGCATCCCGAGATTTTTGTTTTGCAAAGTGAGAACAGAATTAGAACACCCCAATCGCCAGGTCTCTTTCATTCCTTCACACACACGAAGGAACCTTTTTTTTGCTATGAAAACAATGAACGACTATTCTTCCCTCACTTGCACACACTGGGCATCATGTTTTTATGGTGTGAGAGCAAGAAAAACAATAAAACGAGACAATCTCCTCTATCTCACATGCGCAGGATGACACGTTCTTGCTATGTAAACAAAGGACAACGCCAGGCCTCTCCTCTAGAGAAAAGGAGTGGAACCGACCTCCGGGTTTCCCAACCACGCATAAAGTTCACAAGTCACATCACAAGCCAACCCCAACAGCACAAGCCCCGTGCTCGAATTTAGCCCCATCCCATGAACAAGGGAAGCTCCCACAAGTAATACAATTCAAGCACAACAGAAACGAAAACGTCGGTACTTTCAACTAGTTATCAAGTCCACAAGCTAAGAACCAACAATACATAGCAAGCACCCAAGCCCAATGCCAATACTAAGCGCTAAGTCACAAGGGATGAGTCCACAAAGAAGACCAATCAAGCACAAAGTAACTCAATGCCATAACTCTTTCACACTCAAGGCAGCACACATTTTTCTACGAGGAAGTTCAATGAAATAAAAACCAAAACGATGAGAACAAAATTTCGGAGATAAGCAAAACGCAGTGGAGAAAAATGCATCTAAATCCCAAGATAATTAATGGGAGAAAACAAGAAGGCACAGAGATAGAAAATGAGTTTCCCAAGCTAAGCGAAAAAGAGGTAAAACCCTCAAGCACTGAGAGTAAGCAGGACACAATGATAGCGAAGGGAAAAATGAAAACCTTTAAATTAAACTACAACTTCTTCATTTTTAGATCAACACAACAAGTGCACACACATCTAGCTTCAGGGAACCATTACACTTTTCATCAACGTATAATTTCATATACAATTTTTAAACTACTTTCAAATGTAGATTTAACACACATACCGTAATCAAAGGCGCAAAAACCGAAGTGGTTGTCCCACTCTTGCGCTTTGTCCATCTCCTACTTGCTAACCACTGAGACCTTACCGATACCTCTGGAGCCGCAAAGGGGCTATGCACACAAACCAGAGAATGATAGCTCCCAACCCGCCTTGCAAGGTCGAGATACCACTCTCTATTCAAGCTCGGTATCCCAACTCCCACAAGAAAAATCAGTCAAGAGAAAAATCCAGCAACATAACCTTACACATACCAGTCGTGATCCATTCCCCTCCTCTGTCATTTCTTTTATAGAGTTATCTTAGTGACTAGTTTCCAAAATGCATATTTAATTCTTTTTATTAAAATTTTATTAAGAATATTCTCCCCCGTACACCTGTCACCCGATCCTTTAGTTGCACCAGAAATTCATATAATTAATTAAATTAATTTTTCAATTTCCCTTACCCACCTAAAAGCGCTCCTAAAAACGCTTCTCGATGCCCATTTATTCCCTCACATTCCCTTAATGAGTGATGTCTTTCTTAAAGCTTAGTTGAGTTCGAATTTGGAAATTTCTCTAGACTAGATTCCCTTCTATGTTTCACATTCATTTTGTATTTAAGTTTCCCCTTTTAGGTCTAAGTTTTAAATTAGCAAGTTTTGCACATAGCCAACAATTAAATTTTTTGGATAAATTATTTCTCCTTTAATTCTTAAATTCTTTTTTTCTTTATCCCCCCTTTATTAATTGATTAGTTAGTTTTAGTCCTTATACCCCCAATTAGACCCATGCTCTAATTTCAATTAGGATTAAAAAAACATTTTTAAGGGACATTTTATAATTATTAAAATTTACTCATACAACATTTATTTTAAGGTTGACCAAGTCCAAATAAGATATCGTTTTCTAGGTACCTAGGTTCATTGACTCACTAGTGTTAAAGCCACGATGTGCCCTTCAAGATGCACTATGTGCTCCAAGGGTGCTACTCGCCTTTATTCATGCTTCATTTATGTGATGTTCCCTTCAAGATGAACTATGTGCTCCAAGGGTGCCACTTTCCTTTTGATTGATTTTCGTACAACTCAAGCCCTTGGATTCAATACTCCGTTAGGTGACCTTGTGGGAGACTAAGAGCCTCTAAGTAATAAGGACCATTCCTTATTGCATGCCCTTTAGAATCTTTGTGAGAGATTGTCTCAGTCTTCCCTCATGGCATCTTGGATCTCTCGAACTAGGCCACCCTTAAACTACAGTTTGAGACATGATGAGAGTGCTAGTAGGTTATGGTAGGGTTGTTGTTATGCCTCTCTCTCAATATCTATGGTTGTCGTGCATGGTCCCTTTACTTCAAATGTGAATCTGATTAGCAAGAAATAGTCAACAAGCATCCATCAACGAACATGTTAGGGATCCATAAACAACATCATAATATACCCAATGATAGGACACACATTAAATAACAGAAACACTCAAACCATGTACAGTCCACTCCCTCACTCGATCTAGATTCCAGGGAGGTCCATCAATTCCATCAACATCCTGAATCTGTCAAGATTCCTGAACACTGAGGATAAACAAGTCAATAGCACCTATATATACATGATAACATAACATGACATCATAATCCACAGTCTCAACATCAAAATCCATAATCTAAGTAGTCAATCATATAATGAACTGGATCACTTGCATGCAAGTGTCCTGAAATAATAAGTCACATCAGATATGCACAAGAGCGGGATGTTACAAACTCCTCCAAGCTCTCCTCATCGAACCCTTGCATGAATCCTATGCTCATAAGTCTAATATCTCCCAGCTTCTTTCTTTCACCATGGAAATCTCTCATTATATAGGATTTGGATGCTTAACCACCACAAAGAGGATCACTCACTATATCCACTAAAATGGGATCTCCAAGATTTTTAGGGAGAAAATATCTCTCAAGGATTTTAGGGAGGAAATATCTCTAAAGAT
Source organism: Picea sitchensis (assembly GCA_010110895.2). Lineage (NCBI taxonomy): Eukaryota > Viridiplantae > Streptophyta > Pinopsida > Pinales > Pinaceae > Picea > Picea sitchensis. The sequence goes on from SNQJ01S0033293.1 coordinate 118,959, forward strand.
CCACCAAATTAGGATTTTGGTTTGAGAAAATATCTCAACCATTCTTGATATTCTCAACCTCTCTTTTAGATTACAAAACTAAATGTGAGGTGGATTATCATAGTAAATTAATTTTTGTCTTATGAATATTAATAAATAATTCATGTGCACATAGTATTTCCAACTTCATATAATATATCTTTCCTCCTCATTGTCTAGGGATTGTGACAAATGTTCTTTAATTGCGTCAAGGTGTATGTGAGACTTAGTGAGGTGCATATGACACTTTTACGACACTTGCGACACTTAGGGTGAGGCACTTAAGTGTGGAATTTTGATGTGTAATAGATGCCCCCTAAAGTGTGAGGTCAGAAGAGAAAATGATGGTCGAAACACTTTACAAATTCTTCAATGAAAGAGTGTGGAGTTGAAGAACCTCGTAGAAGTTGCAAACAACCATCAAACAATATTAATATATGTTCGATTTCTGAGACAGGCATACCTATGCTCAGAATATGAGATGACTCAAAGTGCAACCGTTGACCAATACTTTGCGGATCCATGAAAAATATTGACTAAGGATATGGCCACCAAATATATAATGTGGATCTAGAAATCCATGATATGAATTGATTTTAGCCATGGAAAATACACAGTGGAGCTACGAGATGATAAAACATAACCACATACCAATACAATGTGGATCTATGTGACAATATATATTTCAACATGCTCAAATGATCTCCTTCACATCCTTAGAAAATGAGATAACAAAGTGAACGCTCAACCTAGGGTCTTTGTCCCAATCCCGATGTGGTATAGATATATCCATGTGAATAGACGATTTGATGTCGAACATGGTAGAAACCACTTGATTACCTATTATTTAGTTAAACTTTGAACAAGTGAGAGGGAAATCACGAATCATTTCAATGACTCCCAAGGTGTCCTAGTGCATTCCAATGAATGTGAATAAATGAGTTGAGGTCGAACATTCATTGAATAATTCAATTAGAGGTCAATGATGTAAACCTATTGTCAGAAGCGAGGAGGAATGCCATTGAGGCATGCAGGCCCCAAGGTACTAACTACTTTCTAAGTCTAATTCTCAGATGATGTGTTGAATTCGACAGGAAAAGACTCGTCCAAGGAGGGCCTTGATGTATCCCCCATCATCAACACAAAACTGAAACAAAAAATTGATGTAATATGGTGAATCAAATGAGTATGGATTGACATAGGAAATGGAAACTAGAAATACTATAGATGCATGGTTTGAAGTGAAACTTCCATTGAACATGATGAGGCACGACAACTGACTTGGAAGCATTAACTCAACAAGTAACAAGAATGTAATGTGATGGAAATAACAACACTCTTCGAATGGATGAGAAATTATGGTGACACATGGAATTGGTATGACTCAGAGACAAGCGCATTACCCAACTGTAAGATGAGATGAAAGTAGGTTCCATGTTCAAGGGAGACAATAGTTTCCATAAAGGATTCTTAAAAACTTGACCCACTTCCTTCATTTTTTCCCCCACCAAGATAGATGAGTACTTCTTTATTCATTTAACAATCTCAAGGAGGGTAACATATGCTTTATATAACTCACCTTCGGTAAGTTCCTCTTCCTTTATTTAACGAACTAGAATAAGTAATGGTTCATTCCCATATGGGTCCTTCAATGTGTAGTTTAGCGAGTCCAACGAAGGAAAAATCGATGGTTTTTTATGTTTAGAGAGTATGAAAAGAACTTAAAGGAGACCCCATGGATGATGTTTTTGTAAATTTAGTCTCCCAAGCCCGAAAAAAGTGTAAAACAATACATGAGAGAACTCTTCTAATCATTATTGATTAGAGTGTTTGCTTTTTCGTAATCAGTCTCAAAAAAATAAAAGAGAGATAAATTACCACTCAAAAGATGCCCTTTCAAACCTTTTAACAAGTGTGAAAGGAATCAATATCACTCGAAAATCTTTTCATGTTTAGAGAGTCTAAAAAGAGATTAAAGGAAACTCCAGGGGGTTCTTTTTTTGTATAACCTTTACAAGTTTGAAAAAGTGATAAAAGTATACTCGGTCACATTCTCATGTATTTACGAGAAGGAGAAAGTACAAAGACTAAGCTCATGATTGGTTTCATTTTTACACAATCTTGAAACAAAATTAAACTATGCTTGTAACTCCAGGTTCAATCCCTAGATTTTTGTTTCATTTTCTAACAATCTTTCCACAGAGAGGAGAAACTATGTTCATGAACTTTGTTTCATTTTTTAACGAGCTTGCTATAGAGAAGAGAAACTATGTTCATTACCTCTTTTTGATCATGGCTTCTAAGAATAAAATTCTCCGGAAGGAATACATGTCAAGGGAAAAATATCAGCCATGGCTTCCAGGACATCTTCATTAGATGAAAGAAAAACACTCAGGAATGAATACATGTTGTAGACCTCGATAAGGGTAGGGAGATAGAGCTTTAATATCCCTATCGAAGAGATGACCTTGTCAAATACCAGATCTAATTAAGGAGAAGGGAGATATTCCCTCACATTCAAAGTTGAACGCATTGGATAGGTCATTACATAATTAAACTGGGTGGGGCGGACATCGCTGGAATGTAAGGACCATTGAGGGAATGTGGATGGTTTACCATCAGATGGGGATCAATGAATGAAATTTGGCCAATTGTTGTTGTATTTCCATTGTGATGGAAACATATCACTCGAAATAGTTTGGACACAAAATCTCTCATAACATAGACATAATCTCACCCAATGAGCGTGTTAAAGTCCAAGGGGTCATGAACTACCATCACATCAACGCAGTTTTTTTTCATCCCAAAGTAACCAGAAAATGAGAAGGATCACTAAATGTTGACTAAATCTTATGTCAAAGGTCAACATATTATGAGTCATGGGTGCAAGTTGCGGGTAACCAAAATCTTTCCGAGAATTCATGGATAAGATGCTAACAAAAAAACCTTCGTGTATTATAGTGTTAGAGATATTCCTATCACAAACCTACATGGTGATTTGGAAAGGCACATAAGAAGGAACACATAGTTCTGTCAAATGATTCAAATTAATAGAAATCATCTGAGTGTTTGAAGGGGATGCCATCGGGATGTGAGGACTTCCCCCTTGTCCGGGTGAATCGATATTAATGAGGTAGAATCGAGTGAGATACTCAGTCTTTGATTGAGGAGTGGGATCGATTGATGATGGAATCAGATCGACTAATTTAGGTTGAATCTTTATATGAAGAGTGGGATTGACCGATGACAAAACCAGATTGACCACTTGGCGATAACTCTTTGTATGAAGAGTGGGTCTGACCCATGATGGAATCAGATCAACTACTTGGGTTATTGGTTCAACTGAGGATGAAACCAGATTGACCACCTCATCAACCTAACTGACTATGGATTGAACCAGATTGACCAGTCCATCAACTAATGAAATTTTTGGAGAGATCTTATGATAACCAGTTGGAAGTTATTTTTTTTCCAAAAGATAAGAATCCTCATCCATATGAGGAAAAAGATGAGAGTAATGATCATATTCTCATAACATACAATGAAATTTGACAATTCTATTCTTCTTACAAACCTTAAAGTCACTAGTTGATGGGGTGTCACTAGCATGTTTAGCAGGAGATGATGATGTGGAAGACCACATTTCTAATACCTTGGGGAGACCAGGGAAATCCCTCAGAAATTGGTCACCCTTACAAATCTTGCAAGGGAATTTGGGTTTAGGATTCTTCTTTTTGACTAGTCATCTTTATCAACACTCCCAATACAACTAAAAGTAGATGGTTTCTCAGATTCGAAATGACCTGATGTAGTTGGAGGCTTGGTCTCTTTTTTATTCTTCTTCTTCTTCCCCTTTTGTTTCTTCTTCTTCTTATCAACCTAGCTACTTTCTTTAGATATTTCACTAGGCGAATAAGGAGAGAGGGAAGGATACATGAAGAGTGAATAAGGTGAAAGGTCGACATGAGGTTGATTTTTGGGTGGTCTACCTACATCTGAGGCATTAGGTTCATTCGAAGCACTGGGAAAATCTAAGATCACCAGAGTGGGGAATAACCAAACCGGTAACCTGATGGTGAGTCCTAGAATACTCAGCGTAGAAATGCATGGAGGACCAAAGTTTCCAAAAGAAGGAAAGGCAAAAGGTTCCTTGGGAAAAGGGGTTCCTTCGTTAGTACTCCCGGGAATTGGTGCCATTGACATTGACTCATCCTAAGGTCAAGTAAGGACAACAAATAGCATGTGCTACAAATCTAAGAAGAGAACAATAAAACAAACCTTCCCACAATGAAGCCATTAGTTGGTGATGAAATCCAACATCGGTATATCAATATAGGAAGGGGTTGGGATAGAGTGGGTGGATCATTTACAATGGATACTTTCTTAATGGACTTATGCATTGGCACAAGTTCCCACATGGTTTTACTCATGGGTGTACCCTTCAAGGAGACCAAGTGATTTTGACCAATGTCTCACCCAAGCACAACAAAGACTCCCCTTAACCATCACCTTATGTATCAACCCTACAGATATAGGCCACTAATGTTATAAACTCGCAGTCAACCTCCAAGTGGGTACAGTCAACAATCAAAAAGGAAGGTATGGGAAGGATAGCAAGTCCAAAATTCTTCAAGAGAACTGAAGATAAATGAACTAGAATAATACTGAGAACCCTGAACAGATTCAGGATTCATGAAGTTCAGAGACAAAATGAAACCAACCGTTTATGAGGAATAACCCTGAATATATGATCTTTTTGCTACATGGGTTAAGCTTTGGAGGGGAAATATATGCTTCTCTCCTGCACACAACCTCGTTTTTAACCCATATATGAGAGGGGGATCCTGACTATGCTTATATAAACAATTGAATTTATCACTCCCTAGCACAAGATTCTATGTTTGTCTGATGGATTTGGAAATTTATCCTCACAACCTATTCCAAATCCCTACACTTTAAGATAATGTAGGTTCTCTACCAGATAATATAAAAGTGTCTTATAAATTTTATAAGCGCTTCATTTTAGGGTTGTTGTTTACTCAAGGGTGACAAACTGAAACTTATGGTGTTTTAGACTCAACTCCAAAAGAATGCAGAATAATGAGATGCAAATATTTTTCTTCAATAAATCCTACATACATGATGGAGAAGAGGTTCAACTTTCTTCAACAAAAACACGCAATTCCCAAACGCAATTTTCTAAATGAAATCTACTACACTACCCAAAAGAAAGAACACAATTATCTTCTCTATTTTATTTTAAAAGAAAGCAAATGAAAATCCTTTAATTCTTCATTACTTTCAATCAAAATGAAAGAGTCGGGTCCAGATACAAAAGAAACGAAGAAAAAATATTTCAAACAAATAATGCACTGAAAGGATAACGAGAACTGAAAGAAACAAGTATGATAGCTCATTCAATCAAGAACTCAAAGATGCAAAAGAGAAAGAAGATAAACACTCACTAAAATCCTCAAACGAAGAGCAACAAGAAACATAAATCAAGCTAGGTTTTCATAAGATTCCTCATCATCTAGAAAAAATGAGATGTTTCAAATGAAGACAAGAAGGCTCAATAAAAATCAACATTTTCAAACCTTAGTTTATGAATAGTCTTAAATAGTCAAGCAATTTGAAAGCTTTACGAGACAAAGATCATATAAAATCAAAAGGCAAAAGGAACTAAGGGATCATTTTAACTCAAGGGGACCAAAACTAAGAGAAAATTTGTAGACTTGAAGGATAAACATAAATAAGTGATAAATTCCGAACTCTTAGCAAAAAAAATTCAAGAGTATTCAAAGGTTTCTGAGAAAAAATCCCCTTAGGATCAGAGTGAGAAAAAGTGAGCAGAAAGGGGCAGAAAAACCTAGAAAAAGAGATCAACACTCCTGTTTCCAAAGGCACATAGTTATACAATGATTTGGTATAGACTGGAGAGGAGCGTTGATCCTATATCAGTGCTCTGGTGTACATAGTAGAGGAGCTTTGTCGTTCCCAAAAACTAAAAAAAAAATTCCAAAGACTCTGTGAAATATTCAATGAATAAGAGAGAAAGGGAAGTAGACCAGAAACAAATAGAAAACAAGATCTAGAGGTGGGAAAAATATCATACGATCCAATGAAAGACAAGTCAATGTCCTTCCCTAGTGGATTCATTATTTTATGTTACATAAATATTCCCCTGTAGACAGATGAACTTTCCCTTGGATTACTGACCCCCATACCAGTACATAAACAATCATTTGGACACTACCATTCTTATAAACTCATTTGTATTATTAGAAAAGAGAGGACAAGGTAAAGTAGGATGTACTCAGTTTACGATGTTTTTCCTAGTTGATCCTATCCACAAAATTAATCCAATTGTTAGCGCAAAGCAATACATGCAATGAAAAACAAGAAACAAGTGACTTCCTTCTACTCTAATGGATTAGGAATATCAAATTCATCTATGAAAATCAAATTAAACATAGATAATCACATGAAACCACATACTTGAAGTAAATAGGCCAAGTATATTAAATGAGAACAAAGAAAACTTACAGACCACAAATGATGTCAATTGCAATTTATGCAGGCTCTCCTAGTCTATCCCTTACATGAATCCTATGATCATAAGTATGATATCTCTCATATTCCTTCTTTCACCATGGAAAGTCCTCATTATATAGGATTTTGAGGCTTAACCACCATGGATAAGATCACTCACTAGATCCACTAGAATGGGATCTCCACGATTTTTAGGGAGAAAACATCTCTCAAGGATTTTTAGGAGAAAATATCTCTCAAGGAATTTAAGGAGGAAATATTTTTCAAGATCCACCAAATTAACATTTTTGTTTGAGAAAATATCTCAACCATCCATGAGATTCTCAACCTCTCCTTGAGATTAGGAAACTAAATGTGAGGTGGATTATCACACTAAATTAATTTCCTTTTTATGAATACTAATAAATAATTCATGTGCACATAGTATTTTGACCTTCATGTGATATATTTTCCCTCTTCATTGACTAGGGATTGTGACAAATATTCTTTCATGGTGTCAAGGTGTATGTGACACATAGCGAGGTGCATATGACACTTTTACGACACTTGTGACACTTGGGGTGAGGTAGTTGAGTGTGGAATTTTGATGTGTAAAACTCCTTACCTTAGTTTGTCAACTTGGGGATCGTACGTACTTAATATGTGTTATGCACTATGTGTGCAATATGAAATATTTGGTAGCAAAGGTATGGGACTGATCAAAGGTTAAGAAGTGTTGAAAGATGTAGAAAAATGAAAATGAGAGAAAGTAACTCTAAACTATTGTTGAAGACAAAGAACCCACTCTGCAAATAAAGCTAATCTAGATTGCATGAGAATAATTTATTCTAATGGAAGTAAAGGATATTGAATCATAAAGCTTAAACTAAGAACATAAAATGAATTCAATCAAAGCTATGACATAAATCTATAATTAAAGTGAGGCTACACTAATGCATGAATAAATAAAAATATTTTAAGTCTAATCGTTTGATCAATGGAAACCATATGCGTTTTTATTGTTTAGTTGTTTTTTCATGAAAATAAGATTGATATGAATTGAAATTTGAAACTAAAACTATCCTACAAGAAGTTTCTACAGAAACTGTAAAGTTCTACAAGAACTATGTAGTTTCTACAAGAAACTCCTACAAGAAGCAAAAACGAATCTTACAAAAATAGTGTAACTCTTTAAAATAATTAAAAAAGATAGACTATAAATAAATGAAGTGGATCTAAGTTTATTGGCTTTGGGAGGCACCTAAGAGTGCTCCAAAAGGATTACTGAACATTTCTACAGGATGTCTGATGTAACTAGTTAGTTAGTCATAACCTTAATAAAATTTGGAGCTCATCATGAAAATATATATCAAAGTTGAAAAGAGAATGAAATGTTATCTAATCACTAATTAAAATGCATGGAAACTACATAAATTATAACAGGGTCATTAAGCCCTCTTGAGTGGGACCTGCCTAAGAAGCACAAGGAGTCTAAAAGAAGCTTTAATGAATTGAAAACAAAATTGTCTTTATTTCATTAAAAATAGGAATACATCAAGAGAAAAAATCTCTAAGTCTCAGCAAAAATCCTTCATAAGGTCTCAATACAATAACTATAAACGAGTCTCCATATCTTCTGCTCTCCTAGAATAGAGGTCTATATATATCTTGAGAGTTCGAAATCCTTCCTAAATCGATGAGAGAAGTGAGTAAATGAGGGGTCTCAACCCATTACATATGTATCTCCAACTGATGTTGATCATGAGTGGTAATTAATGCACAAGGAGCGCTCTTGGAGGTAGGTGGGGACAATGTCCCCTGATCCTTAGTTGGCAACACTTTGAGGGAGACAAATCCCTTATTGCTAGGGTATTGGCGCCCTTGACTCCTGAATTTTGACCTGCTTAGAGGAATACAAATCTTTGGAAAAAAAATTAGAGAAAAAAGGCACATTATACAAAAAAATCCACCTCAACACACATTCACTAAGAAACATGCAAAATATGCATGACTTACTATTAAATATGTTCAAAATAAAATATTAAGTCATATTTTGGTGGAAAAATGTGCCAAAGATGAGCCTTTGGAATAGGAAATAATTGGGATCATCACTTGGAAAAATTGTTCCAAAGTTATTAATGGGAATATCCAATTGATATTCTCCCAAAATGGTAGAGTAATTGTTGTAGGGAAGCATGAACAAGGATAAAATTTCTAACCCAAAAGAATGTCCAAATGGGAAAAGTTGCCATTTCCATATTGTTGTAGAATTTGACTAGAACATCAGTTTGACAATATGAGAGTTATTGTTAATTCAAATTTAAATGTATTATCTATTTCACGTAGAAAATTTTCCTTGATTCCCAACAAATTTAGCTCTGCAAGTGGCCAAAGTTGGTGTTTGATATTGTTTACACTACGGAGAAAGGTGCACAAAAGGGTTTAATTGGCAATATTCAATTGCCTATAAATTTCTTCTCAATGCTCATAATTGAGCAAGAAAGTGGTAATTGGAAATATATTGGATAGGAGAATTGATTTATCCACTGATAATTTAGTTTTGATCTGGAGGATTCTTAGGGAATTATAATAAAGGTTTCTAGTGAACTTTAAGGACACCATTGAGTAGAATGAAATTTCAAGAGGTCGTAACTCTTGGCTCATAAATCATATTGAATCATGGGTATGGTTACTGGAAATGTAATCTAGAGGATATCATTATAGAGGGTCTAATTTATCCAAGGGAGCATTGTTTTTCTCCATAAAGTTGTAGGAAAATATGGAATTGGATTCCACGAATTGTGTAACTACTCAATGTGAATATTTTTTCAAATAATGTCAATATTTGGAGAAACATTCTCAGGTAATAGAGATGAGCTCCAAAGGGGATTGGTATGTAAATAAAAGTGTATATTTTCATGATAGAAAATATTCATAAGTATATAATCACACTTATCCTAATAATGGGAAAATGTTGTTTGATCTTATTAAGAGGGCATTGATAATGAGAAAAGGAGAACTCAAACAGAGAGTGTTGTGTGAAGGGATTTCTAGAAAGAGGATGAGATTCCACAATTGATAATTGTGTGTATTGTTTCTATATTAATTCCAGGGTCCATAATAAATGGAAGAACGTAAACATCTTTAGTTATTTGAAGCATCAAAGAGCCGCAAATTAAAGTGCAGGACTGCAGAGAAGGTGATGCAAGGTTGACAAAGGTATAATGAAGAGAAGAGTAATATCAATATTCAAATACTATAGATTTTGATTGTATTTCAAGGGGAAATTAACATATATTCTCACATGAGACATGAATCTCACAAGCAATGAGTGTCATAAGAATACATGAGGAATTAAGGAGAACTTTGTAGCCTCGAAGGTAGAAATTTCATGAAGGCTACAAATATTGCTACAATAGAAGGAAAATAATATCATGAGATGAGATGTGACTCATAGAGTGGGTGAGTCATCTCTATATTAAAGCATAGGGATGAAGGAAAAAGGAATTGTTAGATATGATCTAGCAACATTTTTCTAAAAGTATCGAAAGGAGGAAGGTTGCCTCTATTATCTGAGTGTGCAGTAAAAGAAGGGCACAAGTGCAAATAGAGGGTGTAGAATTTCCATTTGGAGAAAAGTTATGTTGAATGTACAAGTAGTGATTCATAGTGAATCAGTCAATGAAGTCAAGAGAGATATTTTGAATTGATCAAATCCATGGATGGAAAAGAGGTTTAGAAATATGACTTAAAAGAATATTTCAGAATGTTGAAATACCAATCAATGATAATGGTATTTCAATACCTGTTTGGTCAAGGTAATGGGGAGTGGTTAATTATATTGCAATGTTAATGTTCAGTTGGAGTAGTGCACGTTAAAATGCTATGGATATTGAGTATTTTACCCAAAATGTTGGGATGGCATTCTCTACATAAAGGAAGCAGTCATGAGATGAAGACACTAGTGGATCTAGTGACTGGAAATGAAAAATTGCCAAGTGGGGCTTAGATAGTAGGTTCAAAATAAAGGCCAATGGTGCACACTTGAGAAGAATTGAAATGCACAAGGAAACAAGTTTCTAGAGGAATTCAAGAAAATTTATATACAACAACAAAGCTAAATAAATAAATAAATCTTAAATAGATATGCATTGGAGTGCATTATAAAATTGATGTATGATTCTTAAAATAAAGATCGAATGCATGTGCATAAAATAGGCATGAAAGATAAAATTATTGGTGCGTACTGATGTGCATTTGTGCATATTGACATGCTTTTTCATGTTGGTGGTATGAGTATAGATGAAGAGTAGTATGTTGACATATATATATATATATATATATATGAAATAATTATGTTATGATATTTGAATAAAACTAATGATGGATTCTATAACGAGGAAACATGATTATAGCATGATGATACTATTCCTTATGCTATCCATCCATATGAAGACAATGAGGATGGTGGGAATGTTGATCAAGAGGTTGTTGAACAGATCTCGTGAGCTTCTACAAAGTACCATTTGATTAGATAGCATCAAGTAAATTGATGGCAACAATGTAGGTATGTATTTGGGGTTGTTATGATATATAAATGTTGAAGGGAATTAAGGTAAGAATTCCCTCAGTTGAATCTCAATATTTGAATTGATGTCAAGGAATTAGGCCTTGAGTATGCAAACATTATTTGTTTCTTGAATGCATTTATGGGAAGTTTAATTGCATATTGTGTTGTGGTTGGTTATGATATCATAACCAAGTTAAGTTAGAAGACATTAATCTTGTTGTAGTAATGGATTCCATTAGAAATGGTCATGTGTGAGGCCATGATGAGATTGGATACGGAAAGGCTATAGTTTCATCCAAGTGCATAATGGTTTTCCCCTATAGAACCAATGTTTCAACCACAACCTTTTTGCATACACTAAATAGCACTAAGGGATGTTCCTAATGTTGTGTATGGGTTGAAGAGAAAGGTATCTAAATGATCGTATCGGTTGTGGGGAAGAGTTTGGATGATGTATTTAGGTGTGGGACATATATTATAAATCACATGGTGGAATACACGACATGAACATATGGTATTCAAGAGTCAATGCAAGGATGCAATTTGCAAATATGGCCATGATTATTGACACATTGGTTTTATTGTTGGTAAAGTTTGATTGCATTATGAGAAGATGGGTATGTTGATAATAGATGTATAGTGAATGATGTTTTCATTATATATTATATGAATAATGGTTGAATTCCATTTTAATGTGATAATGGCCAAAAATTATTGAGTTTTTGGTAAATTTAAATTCTCATATCATTTCATGAACTATTGAAAATATGCATGAGTGCTAACAATATTGTTTGGTTGTAAGAAAGTAGAGGAAATTGTAGGTACAATGGTTTTGGATATAGAAATAATGTAATCCCATAAGGAATACTAATATATGTAGCTGCAAGAGCCAAACATAGTGAGAAAAAAAAATCTCATGCGTGAGAATATTCACTTTCCCGTTTAAACATATTTGAGAACTTAATAATTGAAAATTGTTATGATATGCTAACAAATTTTTTTCCTACATGAAAATTGAGAAAATTGCAAGGAACTAGTCTTGGATATGGCAAGGATGTAATCCTATAAGGAAGAATGATATCTACTGTTGAAAGTGCTAAACAACTATCAGTAGAAAACTCATGTTTGGGAAATTTTGCTTTCCTATGTAAAAAATATTTATTCATATTGAATATATTCATATGATATGAATGGAATGATTTCCATAGGTATAGATCATTAATGGAAGTCTAGCAAGAAGTTGGAATTCATCTGTATGAGAAAACCTTTGTCAATGATGGATTTATTGAGGAACTGTATAACAGTAAAAATGATGTTTGAGGCTAGAGGGTGAGTATAATAGAAGAATTAGTTTGTTAGGCATGAAGAGTGAAATACTATCTGAGTTGAACTATTGAAGAACCATGTTTTCGGGCCTGAATAATGAACTCATGTGTGAGTTTCACCGTAGCATCAATGTTGATGCTAGTTACTTCCTACTAGTTCTTCCTAGTAATGAGTCCCTTGTGATCCCAATTGTGAGATTCCTAGTCACCTGTGCTAGAGAGAACTTGATAAACCAATGGTGAAACCTAATGGACCGAGGACAATGAAGGGGGAAGATTCTTTGGGTCAAACCTTATAAATGAATGGTACATTCCTTGAGTTAGGATTGATAAATGAATGATACATTCCTTGGGTTTGGAAGGTCAAGAGGAAGAGAGTTGGTGAAAATCAAGATAGTTGTAGGAGAATGCCATGGCTTATGTATATTTTTTTGGCTAGGGTGCCTTTGTATATATGATTTGGGGATAGAGAGCCTATGTATTTATGATTTTTTGGGGGGAAGAGAACCTATATATTTGTGGTATTAGGGTCAAAGTTACTATGTAATTTTATTTAGGCTGCAATTCTTAAGGGATTTTGGGGTGCATAGCCTATATGTTGATTAATGGTTGCGGAGAGCTCGGAATTGTAAAATGAAATTACACCTATAGGGTGTTGTGCACTAAGGATAGGGAAAAATAAGGGTGAGGTATAAATGCGAATTAGGGTGGTGAGCCAATGTGTTAAGGCGGAGAACCTGTATTGATTTAATGTGGCTAGGGGGAGAATTGCATATTATGAACATTAAAATAATTAATAAAAGTAATAATTGTTTTCTCCAATACTAAAGGAATGAAGAAGGATGGGGGGGATATGATTCCACAAGAGAGAATTATTCAAGGGCATTTATTCAGTCCACATTCATGAAATTATTATAATTATGTAAAACTTATATTTTCCAATTGAGTGTATGAGAAGCCAGTCATTTAAACTCATGTAAGAGGTTGGATGTGAGTGGTCACATACCATAGTTATTGGAGAGAATGGGATGAAGTACAATCATATTTATGAAGAGAGAGGGTTAAGCAATTAAGGGAGAAGAAGGAAAATTTGTATAGAGAAGGAATATAGTTTTTACAGGAAGTGTTTTGGAAGCAAGAGAATATTTGAGCATTGGGAAGAGCACCAACCATGTTTTTCTAGAAGGAACCAATTATTGGTATATGTTTAGGCTGGAAAAGAGGCCTATGTCCATGCAAAATGGGTTGTAAGCATGTAGTGCATTTTTCCTATTGAAGAAATGACTCAAGAGCCTTGTGAGGGATGTTGTGAGAAATCTTGAAGCACTTGAGAGTTCCTAGAGTTCCCAACTTTGATATTCATGTTCAACCGAGTGAAAAACAGGCCTTGATAAATGAATGGCACAGGTCGAGGGACCGTGAGAAGTGAAGGGGGTACATTCCTTGGGTAGTGAAGATTGTGGGGAAAAGAGAGTTGGAGGATTGGAATTGTTGTGGGAGTAGTACTTGGGTTTTGGGGGATGTTGTGTGTAGAGAGTGGAAAACCAATGGGTTGGATCTCCTTATGGAATCATAGCCTAGCTCAAGGGTGGCTTATTGTTGATAGAAAATTAACAGTAGGGCCTATCGATGGGAGGTTCATCCTCCATATACAGTAAGTTGATTAATTATTAGCATACATGTGTTTATGTTTTGTTCTTATTTTATTCCATTGTGTAAATGGTTTATATGAATGTTGTTTGTTTTTTGTTTGCTTGAACAATTGCATTCATGTTTTAGTATATATTGTTAGACACATTTCGAAATGGGGTATTATTCCATTGTTAAATATGTTTGTTCTCTATAACTAGTAAGCTATAGGAAATTTAATTAGCAGTAAATCCTAATTATTTAATGAGTTTTCAGATGTAATGTTGCTCAGCTAGAGGTTGGGTACATTACATAATGTTGAAATCCTCTGTATCTTCAAAAACTCATTTTTGTGAGAAAAAGGTGGAATCCTCAACTGAAATCATTGTGCCTCCATAAGGATGGATTATAGTCGAATAATAGTTCCGCCTTAAATTCAACACTTATTTCCCTCGACAAGTCCTTGAAAATATGGCATTAAGCTCTCACGAAAATTAGATAAGATGTCATGTAAAATTTTTGAGTCTTCTTCAGACTACCTAATTTAAATGAGATTTAATTAGAAATAATGTGACCCCAATCAATAAGGGAATATTTATGCATATCTAAATGGAGGATATAAATGATTTTTCCCAACACAAAGGTGATGGATTGCAAACAAATCATGAGAGAAAAAAACTAGTCAAATTACTTCTAGGGATACTTTAAGGAGTTGACCTCAATATTATAAGCACTCATGTTAGTTATAGGATAAACAAATTTTTTCTCAAGGAGTTCTTCTCCTCCTCTTTTTTTTTTGAGGAATTTGTTGGCTTCTTCACCCTTGAACTGCATGGTGGGCGTCGGGAGTCATAACATTCTTGTAAAAACTGAAGGATCTAGGGAAATATTATGTTTTCCCTGAACCTTAATTATTCTAGTTTTTTAATCAAATTTATCTACACATCCCCAAACTAGTTCTTTTAAATTTGTCACCTTCAAAACACAACCAATCAAGGCTATGCCTGAGGTCCAAACTTGGTTTTTCTTATTTTCATCTTGAAGGAGGGCCTTGTAGTACTTGTAACCTTGTGACCACTAGGATTCTTGGTCTTCAAGTCCCAATGTATTTAGTGTATCTCCAAAATATAATTTTTTTCTCCTACTTGACATTATTTACACTATTTTCTATTCTTACCAATAGGTGGTGCTATTGTCGATATAATGTTTTGCATCTTGTCATATTAGTTCTTCATTCAATTTACCATATATTGCGTTGATGATTAATCATCGTAGATATTATTTCAATTTTGCTATCGTGCACGACGATAGTTTGAATTTATTACAAATATTTATGAAATATTCACCACTTTGGTAAATACATTATGTTCACACAAGTGGCTTCTTATTTGGCGGGAAGGAATAAATGTGATCAATAAATAGCGATGTGATGTCATGGAAGATGAAAAATGGTGAAGTATGGAAGTGTGAAAAGAATAATGGAGAGTGAATTATGGTGAATATGGGATTGTGGGATGTGGGATGCAAGACATGAGGAGATGAAAAATGTGAAAGGGAAAGACTCCCGCATCTGCAATGAGAAAAAATACTAAGAATGATAAAAGGTGATTTTGTGGGTCATGAAAATGAGATATTCATTCTGTTGAATGTAGGAATATGGTTTTTTGGGACACAAGCATGGGAAAATGTTAAGTGTGTTAATTAATTGGATTGGTTGTCATTGATGTCAACCCTTGAAGCAAGTCCAATAGAAAATTTTTGTAGCCCCAACTTTATGGTTAAGGGACTTTAGCTTGATTGATGTATAATGGTATGAATTTTAATATATTTGCAGGTAAGACTATTATATATGGATAGTACATGTCATGCCATTTTCGGTGATATGTGGAATTCCACATAACTCCTCATGATTAGAGAGTTATGGCCTTGTGAAGTTGAAGAACCCTCATGAGTTATCTATAAGGCCAAAGAAGTCAAAATTATTCTAGAAGCTCCTAGAAGAAGTTGACTAGTCAAGTGAGTAAAACTAGGAGTTAATCATGGGTTAAGTTGTTGCAATAAGAAAATAATTAAAAGTAGATTAGTTTCAACTAGAAGTGGAGAATTTACTATTTGTAGAAAAGTGGGTTAGAAGTGGGATAGCTCTAAAAAAAGGAATTTGGGTTAAGTTGGTTAGAAGATAACCCATTGAGGAAGCTACATGGAAGTATAAATAAAATAGCAAGTATCTCCTATTAGTACCTGTTAAGGACAATGAATATTTATTATTTTGTAAGGTTTATTGCAGGTACTCATACATATATCTAAATTTGCGCAAGTCTGAGATAGCACGAAAGGTTGACGGTGAAAGTTTCAGAATTACATAAAATATTGAAAAAACCCTAGTTTTTGAGGTGTACGTGGGATACAGTGGAGGAGGGCATGTATGTATGCGGGGTAATAGTATAATAGTGTGTGTACATGAGGGTAAAGCCTAAAAACTTGAGATGATGAAGATGTCGTCTCTCTAAATTCTGAAAGCAAGCTCCTAGGAAGCTCTACAGTGATCAGGTACATCAGATCTATCTACTGGTTCAAAAGGTATGTCTTATTTCTATGAGTAGTTGGATTTTGTTTTATACATGAGAAATGGTTATGGAGATTTGAGGATTTTCCATAGAGATATTGGTGGTTGCATGGGATTTTCTATATAAGTTAGATCTACAGAAATGCAATGTTTGTACAATCAATATTTATCATTGATACATCTTGTTAGATTTGAGACACATCTTGTATTTCTTGGCATATGGTTAAGGGTTTTTTTGATACATGATTGAGAGATTGTATTTGTGAAGTGGTTGATGTATTGAAAGGTTGTATATCAGAAAGGCTTTGATGTTTAGTTCATCTAAGGGTCTTCGACTACTACACGATAAAGGTATGGTTGAAGGTATGTCTAATTGCTCTCCAGATTTTGATTTCTGTGAACATTGTCTATATGGGAAGCAGAATCGGGTAAGATTCCCCTCTTGTGCAACGAGGGCAGAAGGAATTTTACAGCTAGTTCATAGTGATGTTTTTGGACCTGTGTCGGTCCCATCATTGGGAAAATCTATGTACTATGTCTCATTTATAGATGACTTCTCGAGGAAAACTTGGATATATTTCCTCAGGGGGAAGAAATCTGAAGTCTTTAATAGATTTAAAGATTTTAAAGACTCTTGTTGAGAATCAAAGCGAGAGAAACAAATTAAGGTGTTGAGGGCAGATACTTGGTGGAAGTTCTAGCGGGAATGAATTTGAAGAATTATTAGAAGTGTGTGTATAACCAAGGTAGGATACTACTCCATATACACCTAAGGAGAATGGAGTGCAGAAAGGATGAACATGACATTGATGGAAAAAGCAAGTTGCATGCTCGGTGTGGTGTAGGGATAGGGGCAGGAGTGCGGGCCAAAAGAAATTAGATGCTTGCATGTTATCTGGTAGATAGATCACCCTCATTAGCGTTAGGTGACAAGACTCCTGAGGTATGGTGGTAGAGACCTTTCTCCACACCATCTTAAGGTATTTGGGCGTGATGCATATGTTCTGTTCCAAGGAAAATAGAATGGCTTCGATAATAAAGGTTGAAAATGTATACGTGGTGAATATAAAGATGGTCTAAAAGGTTATAAGCTTTGGAACCCGAAACTAAGAAGGTAGTGTATAGCGAGATGTGGTATTTAGATAAATGAAGGATGTTGTTAAGCAGGAAGTCCCTGCAAGTAAGGAAGAATCAGATAAGATGAGAGTTTGGTTTAAAGGATGATGACTGAGACTCTGAAGAACCTATGAATCAGGAAGAAGAAGATCCTCATACTCCGATTATTAGGAGATCGGATCGAGAAATAAGGCTACGGAAGGTGATTATAGTCCATCTGATTTTCGTTCAATTTTGCTTTGTCTGTCTGATGATTGATCTAAATTTGTCGAGGGAGAAGGCGGTGGATTGAGGAGGATGGAAATATCGGAAAAGGAGGCCATGGAAGAAGAGAATGGCATCTTTTGGATAAGAATGAGCTTGGGATCTAATTAAGGTTACTTATTTGGAAAAAACCCATTGGCGATAAATGGAGTATTTAAAGAAGCTTAATCGCGAGAAAAGTGGAGAAATACAAAGCTCGATTAGTAGCAGGGTTATTCCCGAGGTTGAGGGAATTGATTTTGGTGAATTTTTTCTCCCGTTTCCAAGATAAATTCTATTAAATTTATGTTATCTATTTAACACTACATTTGATTCTGAAATGCAGAGCAGATGGATGTAGAACAAACATTCTGCATGGGGATGCGGAAGAAAGAAATCTTTATGAAGCAATGAGAAGGTTATACTGTGAAAATAAAAAGAGTATGCAAGAAAATTTGAAAAATCCACTGTATGGTTTAAAACAATCACCAAAGATGTGGTATCAAAATTTGATACTTATATCATGGGACAGCTACAAAGAGACAAGAGGATCATTAGTAATATTCTAAATTAGTGGTGATCATTTGATTTATTTGGTCTTGTGTGGATGACATGTTCGATAGGAAACAAAGGAGATTATCCGACATGTGAAAACTCGGTTGTCCTCTAAATTAGACATGAAGGATCTTGGTGCTTCAAATTTCATTTTGGGCATGGAAATTAAAAGAAGTCGAAAAGGAGGAAGCTTCGGTTAAATCCCGAGAGAAAATATGTCGAGACAATATTCTAGAGGTTTAATATCAGGAATGTAACCGGTTAAGGTTCCTATTCTGTTGGTGTAAAGTTATCTGCTTGGTCAGGTGTCCCCAAAGAACACATGAAGAAGAGAACACATGTCACATTCCATATAAAGTGCGATTGGCGGTTTGAAGTGGCATGCAATGAAGTGCCGTACTAGATGGGACATTGCACATCCAGTGGGAATTTTGAGCAGGTAAATGTCAAAACAAGGGAAGGATCATTAGACAACATGAAGTTTTCAATTGTTGCTTGTGTGGCTTTGCTAGCTATGGATTGTGCTTTCTGAAGGAAGACCGAGGGGATTGGACAGTGGATTGATATACATGGCTTTTGTTGATGCGGTAGGTGGAATTTGGATCATGGAATATGCAATTATGTGTTTAACTGTTTGGAGAACAATAGTTGGATGGGCAAAAAGATGAGCTATGAGTAAGCACTTTCAACTCTGAAGTCGAATACATAAATGACCACTCATGCAAGTAAAGAGCTTGATATGGTTACAAAGATTGTGTGTTGGTATTGGGTTGGTACAAAATATTTGTAAGGATAAGAATGTATTGGTCAGTGCAATTTTCTTGTGAAAATTACACTTATCATTCAAAGACAAGCATTGATGTTCAATATCATTTTTTTAGAGACATGATTGAAGAAAAGAAAGTATCGATGAAGGTGGACACTTTGAAGAATGTTGCGATTCATTAACAAAATCGTGAGCGAGAAAATGTTGCAGATTCATTAACAAAATCTGTGAGCACTGAGAAGTTCTCTTGGTGTAGAGGATCCATGGGCATTGCTACCCTGGATTGTTGACTATGTAACCCTGTAACCCCCTGTGTGCAAAGAAAACAACAAGTGGGAGAATGGGTTGTTTTCTCCATTCTCAAAGACAACCCTATATTGCTTTTGAACTAACTACCCAACACTAATGAGGTCATGTTTTAAATGGGGGGCATTGCATACATATTGAATTTGTTTAATGTAACTTTTCTTGGTGCAAATGTAGATGCATCATTTTACCCATGATCGGTACTTTGTTGTTATTTCCCATTCTTGACTCATATTTCACTAATTTATCAATGCTATAAAACATTTATTTACTTCAACTTATGTGGTTTCTACAAGAACTATTTAATTACCAAGCATTCTTATTACTTTCTTTTACTACATTTCACATGATAAACAAATTTTCTTTCTTTCCACTTTGAGTTTCTTCTCTCTTAATGAAATTTGCATTTTTCTTATACATATCGTATTGTTTTTTCTAAAATCAAATGCATCATGTCCAAACTTTTTGCAGTAATGGCATTGGACATTGTATTTGTCATACCATTGTCAAAAAAATCCATGTGAATTAATATTGATCCTTTCTTTTTCATGCATTTCTAAAAACAGGTTTCATCCTCTTTCATGGTTGTTGTTGAAACTTCCACTTCCACCACCTCTAGCAACATCTCTATTGTTAGATGATATTCCTCTTCCTCTCACTGAAACTTGAGGGATACAAAGATGTTGGGTATGCGTTATATTCTTTGCACGAGTAGTAGTGTTATATGCTTTGTGCGCAGGGGGGTTAGAGGGGGGCAGAGCCCCCGAATTTTTTTTTTCGGGCCGACATATTTCCGCCGGGCTGACATATTTTCGGGACGACATATTTCCGGGACGACATATTACCAGGACGACATATTTTCGGGACCACATGATATTAGGTGGTTTTACGGCACATGTTTTTTTGTCAATGGTTTTCTATTTCCGGTTAAGGAATTAGGGTTTTGGACTAATCCAGGTCATTGGGTTAGGATTTTGGATGCCGCTGGCTCCTATATGTATATTGTATTGTAAACAATGTAACACAATGTATGAATATAATATATGTTGGTTTTCCCAGTTTGGGTTTCCAGGTGAAAAATCTCTTTGTAATGTTTTTGTTTGCCATTGTATCTTTTCTGTTCTTTTTTGAATATCAGTTTGTAGTAGATATTATACAAGGTTAGAATTTACAAAACAAATGGTATTTTATCCATTCATCCTTTGTTCATGGACTTGCAAGGAACCCAAAAGCTAGTTAAAGACATTTGAGTTAAATCCTTTCACTCTTCTATTGCTACAACAATAGGTTCAAATCTAGGATGGAGACTTCTCAAGGTTTTTTCCATGATTCTTTGACCCTCAAGAGTGTTTCCACTAGTTCTAATTTGATTAACCAAGCTCATGGTGCAAGTAAAATGGTGATTCCTTGAATCACACTCCTTCATTTGCAAATTTTCAATATCTCTTCTGAACAATTGTAACATGACAAACTTTACTTTTCCACTGCCTTCATATGCATTTTTCAAAGTCTCCCATGCTTTCCTGGATTTTGCAGCTACTTCTATCCTTGGAAAAATGGTGTATCCCATCGTTGTTTGTATAAAGTAAAGAGCCTTGATTTCCTTATTTCTATTCTCCTTTACTATGTTCTTCTCATTATGAGTGAGTCCATTGAACACAGCTTGGTCTACTAGATCATGGAATCCATTTTCAACAAGCTCCATCAACTCTTGAGATAAAAAAATGGCCTTTATCTTGATAAATCAAACATCATAATTCTTGTCATCAAAATGTGGTACTTGTTACCACATGTTGTGGTTCTTATTCATCTCAAAGAACCACAAGATAAACACCAAAAGTCTCCTAGAAGCTATTATGATAACAATGTGTTTGAAAGGAAACAAGGTGTATGTAGAGAAATCGATTCATTATATGCATAGATATAATCATTAAACTTATTTTCAACAAGTCTATGGCAGCACAAACACCCCACCAAAATATTTGATTCTCGAGTTGGTTTTCAATTGTGCATTTAGTACTTTTCTGAAATTTTCAATGCATCAAGCTATCACTTTCAAGTCTTAGCACCAATTTTGTCCTATCCAACCACCCTTATGCACATTGAACACATTTACAAACCTAGGCTCTAGGTTTTGTGGTCTCTTTTTTTTGCGAACCTCCTAGACCAAATATTAGGGGGTTTCTTCCTTTTTTTTCTCTCCATTTGCACCTCATCGCATAAACTTTCAGAAAGATATTTGAAATTGTTATAAGTTATAAACTTATTAAAAAACTTGCTAAACTTTCATTATATTATTTGTTTTATATATTGTTGTCTTTTCATTTATTCAAATAATGAATAATAATTAAAAACACAATTATTAATATATTAGATAGTTGGAACTACTCCAAAAGTTTAACCCCATCTTAACCCATCTACATCTATTTTGGTCCTACTGCTATGCTTTGCTTGCAATTAATTACATTGTTGCTTTCAAACCTGCTCGCAAATATGTTGTCCATGCTTTAAATACAGCTTACAAACATATCTTTTAATACCTCTTCTTATGGTTTCTAATTGTTTCGTTAGACTTCACAACAAACTGCAAGGACTATGTCCTTCGATGGGTCTTGTTAATTTACTTTTCTATTAATACTTAGATTTAAATGTTTTTTTTAATTATTAATTATTCTATTTAAAAAAAAAATATCCTTTTTATAATTATATTCTTTTGAACAATATGTTTTTTAAAAAGTGACAAGGTAATTTTCATTATTTCCAAAATATCGGGGACGGATTAAACTTCTCCGACAAGAAAGCATTTTTATAAAAGGTTTGTACCTTGAAACACTGGAGCTATGTTGGTTTATATTTTAGTATAAAAGAAAATCCTATGAAAATAATTTAATTTTTTTTATTATTTATTATTTTAAAAAAATTACCTTTTTATAATTATATTTTTTAAAATAATAATTTTGTTTTTTTAATTATTAATTATTCTGTTTTAAAAAGAGTTATCATTTTTATAATTATATATATATATTTAATTTTTTATTATTTCTAAAATAGATTTATTTGAATTTTGGGTTGAGAGGGATCAAACTTCAACTTTTAGAAAAGAAAACAATTTTTAAAATACAAAACTTGAGGAAATGTTCACAAATTAGATCTATAGTGGTTTATAGTTTAGTATAAAAGAAAATCTCTTTGTAAAATGTATATGAAAAGAAATCAATTTTTTTCTATAAATTTATTTTAATTTTGAAATAAATTAAATTAAAATAATTTTTGAATTTATAAACAATTACATGATGAAACTCTTTAAGTTGCAATTTTTCCTAAATTTTTATGCTCTTAAGTTAAATTTGTAAGTCTACTTGTATTTATTTTTTTAATGTTAGTATGTCTTTATTGTTTTTTAAATGCAATGGTTAAGTGATAACATATCTTCTTCTCAATGCCATTAGTAATAAATCCATTAATTATTTATAATTTTAACTTATTCGAAAATATAATTGCAATTAAAATAAATTACCTTAAATATAAAGTGTTTTCTTTCTAGTATTCACTAAAGTACTTTACAATTCTTTCTTATTTATTTAATTATATGAGGATGAGGGAAAACATATTTGAGTGGAACATAATAATATGTTTTACTCTATATACTGGTATGTTTTACTCTATATTCTTGAATCCCACTAAATATACATAAAGTTGAAGGAGAATATAAAGTAAAACATAATATATAAAGGTAGAGGGAAATATAGAGTAAAGCATAATATTATGCTTTACTCAATATTTTAGGCTGTCATCTCCCTCATATTATTTTTTACCTGCATATATTTATATGAGGGTGGGGTGAAGATGACAATGTTCATTTTCACATATCCATATGAAGGGAGCCTCTCCTTCATATTATTTTTTACTTTGTATTCTCCCACAAAAAAAAATATTTATCATAAGAACTTAACTATACATACCCTACCCCTCTCTGTTGGGTATGTGTTATATTCTTTGCATGAGTAGTAGTGTTTGAGCGTTTGTGCTAGGAGCGCAGGGGGGTTAGAGGGGGGTGCAGGGGCAGCGCCCCCGATTTTTTTTTTCCGGGACGACATATTACCGGGACGACACATTTTTGGGACGACATATTTCCGAGACCACATGATATTTAGGTAGTTTTTCGGCACATTGTTTTTTTCTCATGGTTTTCTATTTCCGGTTAAGGAATTAGGGTTTTGGACTAATCCAGGTAATTGGGTTAGGGTTTTGGATGCCACTGGCTCCTGTATGTATATTGTATTGTAAACAATGTAACACAATGTATGAATATAATATATGCTGGTTTTCCCGGTTTGAGTTTCCAGGTGAAAAATATCTGTGTAATGTTTGTATTTGCCATTGTATCTTTTCTGTTCTTTTTTGAATATCAGGAATTTACACTCTATGGATTTGAGATTATGATATCTTAAGAGGAAACACATGTTCTTAACCATTAAGTTCACTCAGATTTTATTATAAATACATGTCATTGGAATCTTTTATATATTTTTTAACCGTTTAAGTAATCCCATCAACTCTATCACTTGCTCTACATTTTATTGTCGCTATATGCTGCGTTGCAGCTCAAGTAAAACTTGATAGTGGAGAAAATGAGTCTTGTCGGATGTGCTCTGTTGAGGCTCAAGTAAAACATGATATGGCAGAAAATCAGTTGAGTGTTTCAAATAAAACTTGATAGGGGAGAAAATGACTCGAGTGTTTCAAGGAGATTTTTCTGGAACGGTTTTACAGAAATTCGGGAAATGCATTCATTACCTCTTCCCTTTCATTTTCATTCAACCAATCATTGTAATTTTATTCACTTTTGATATTTAAAACACTATGAGCAAACTTCGTCATGACAATGTAGGCCAAGGCGTTCCATATTACTCTTCAACACTTTTTGTTCGAAGGAACCATCTTTAGGGTTTTCTTTAGGCTAATTTCAAACAGTGACAGATTATCTTCATGGGAAGATGCTGGCCTGATAATCTGGTAAGTAGGACACAGATTAGAGTAGTATTACAACCGGAATATATAAATCACGATATCTAATAAAATATATATTTTTTACAGAGATATCTCCCTTCATCATCCTGCTATCCTTTGAAGAATTAGTTAAATACAAAGCATTTAGGTTTGAGACTATCTTAACGATGCAGCAATCTAGGGATTTGAAACAGTGCAGGATGTAATATGCAGTCGAAATATTTTTGTCTGGATAAATGGCAGGCTAGCAGGTATAAGCTGTGACTAAATCTCTCTGATGTGCATTTCAAATTTGTCCATCTGATGAGGTTCCAGAATAAGCCACGCGTTTATTCCTTCCCGACAGCCATTGGCGATGAGAAGAACAAATTCAGCCATGCCGTTGACTATTGGACCTGCAAAAACTGGCTTACCCCACCCCAAATCAAATTCATAGAACGGAAGCTTCCACCAAGCAGACAGGAAAAAGTTCCCATTAATGGCAGCAGGGATGCCGCGGTGGACCTCCAACCAGTCTAGAGAAGATCGAATATAGTCATCCGTTATGGAAGCTATGGCCTTCTGAATCTCTGCAACGCAATAGGAGAGTGGATTTTCCTTCAGTTCGTGAACCGATGCACTTGCATAGGCTGTGACCACCCCGTTACCTACAAATCCTTTGGGTAGAGGTGGATTTACCTTAGAACGTATATCGACTGCAAATAATACGGTGGATGTCTGTGTGGGGTCCTGGAATACCGCCTTCGTTCTTGCCTGCCACAAGTGAGCTACCATAACTTCGAACGTAGAGCATCCGCTGATGATGTTGTCTTTCATTGCCTTTTGTTTCAGGCGTTGCAGCATCTCCACAGAGAACGTAAATACTGCGTAGGATTGATTTTCTGAGAGATTTTTAATCGAAAGAATCTCTGTGTCTGATGCAGTGAATGCTGTCATGCTAGATGATATCAGATTGTCTTGAGCTTCAATGAATTCATGATGCTGGTGATTGATATGCGGAGGAACCCGAGCTCTCAAGGAGGTTCTGTCAAATTTGGGTTCGGTGAGGAGGCCTTTCCCCCTCGCTATGGATGCAAGGTTGTGGAGAAATTCTACAGCAGATATGCCGTCCATTAGGCAGTGATACGTTACCAGTCCAACGCAAAATCCTCCACACTTGAACCGAGTAACCTGCGTGTACCAGTCTCCTGCAGTTACTTACTTTCCAACATCACAGATATAAACATTTCAAAAGAATTTATGAAAAACAATAATTAAGTGGAAAGACGTACACCTATTTACAATGGGCACATTTAATAGGTTTTTAGTTTTTAATATGTTTTTTATGGATGAAATTAAATATGCCTAGAATATTCTTAGTCGTCACAATAAATGAATGGCTCTAATTTCATCCATTAACTTTCGAGCTGTTATAAAGACATTCGTTTATATGTTTACTTTTTTACATTCACCTAATTGTGTTTAAAAATTACTGTATTCACTAACTTATTGCCACGTCTACCTGATTAAAAAATATTAAAATATTCACACAGAGTAATGGCCGCATTTCTGTGCTGACCTTTTCATTTCTTTGCTGGCACCGTTTCGTTTCATTTCTGTGCTGGCCATGTTTCATTTCTGTGATGACCATGTTTCATTTTAATATGCCTTTTGGCGTTAATCAACCACGTAATTGTGGCTGTGCTAGTAACATAAACTAGGGAGTTCTCATGGTATCAGTTGCTTGTCCTATCCCAAGACGTTGAAATGAAAAACAGATGGCGTGAGAGAGGCCCGAACTCTCGACCTCATGATCACTCAAAGATAAGCTATGATACTTGCTCTAGTCAATGAAGAGAATTCAAGATGTTAATATCATGCCTAGCTATTTAATTAGTAAAGCCTACACAGGTATACATATCTTATTTTTCTGGGTTTTAAAAAGTATACATATCAGACTTCTCTGAATTTGAACTTGCTACCTTTTTAAAAAAAAAACAAATATTCTTAACAGTTAAACCTACTGAAACTTAAAAATCAAAACAACATACTAACCAAACCCATTTGGAACAAACCCAAACCCATTTAGACCAACTTTTAGATATGTAACTTGATAATCCAAATTATTAACATAAATACATATTAACATAAAGTCGTTGGCTAGTTGTTCTACTAACTGGCTTTTTCTTGAGGATATAAATTTACACGAATCACTGTTTTTTGTTGTTCAAAATTCATTTTTAAATGCAGAAATGAATTAAGCATACTGAAAAACTCCCAAGACACTCTAGTCTAAAAAAATAATCACTTAAATTTACCAATCCAATCCAACAATTTGACAGAATTTCAGTTAAATATCAAAAAAAAAAAAAAATCTCCCTTTCTTAAAATCTTTTACTTACTAATTAAAGTAAATATTGACCTTGATCAAGAAAGAACCAAGACGGATCAGGTAACTTGAGATTACGATTAACAACATTGACAGGTCGAGGACTAACAGACAAACGTCAAGAAAATCTGTGCTCGTATAGATACCTGCATGGTGATGAGAGGAGTATCGCTTAGCTCCTTGAATTCATCAGTCTTCACAATCAGATTTCTGAAAGAAGGATTTGGACGTGACAAGTCCCCAAGCTCCATAAGCGTAAGCTCTGACGATGCTCCTGCAAATAAAACTTCTGATCTGTTGCAATTGAGCTCCAATCTACCATTCCCAGGATTGAGCTGTAGCCTCCCAGCCAGAAAATAATAAGGTACCAGCAGATCAGAGAACCAGCCCTTCATCTTCTCTACTACATCGTCTGTGCAGGGCTTGTCTGCAGGAGGAGGTTGGAAGAAAAATATGGTCTCCACTGGAAAAGCGACGGTAACATCAATGTTGGAGAGATAGAGTGTTCCTGTAGGCGTGGGCTTTGAAGGAGCAAGCTTAAGGGGCTCTCCTACTTTAATGTCCGATTCAGAAATTAGAACTGGCTCATATACTGAACTCATTTCCATGACTATTCGACACAACGATCTCACAGGATCTGTTGGTGATAAAGTCAACAATAAAATCTATTTCGATTTGTAAACAACAATATATTCCTGGTATAGTATCTGTGATTAACGCAACAAAGACTACGTTAACCTTGATCTGTGGACTTACGAATGCATCCACTGGAAATAAGTAAGCAAGAATTAATAACAAGAACAAGAACAGCAGTTATAACAGAGGAATGGAGAGCTCTATGGTTTCAATCACTTTGACATGGAAACTATGATAGCAGAATTCGTACACATTTGTGATAGCAGAAACGGAGCTTCCTGTCTGTAGATGTATTTATGTATATCATCAAAGCATTCGATTGGTCTGTATCTATGTTTTGAAGAGGTATTGAAAGCTTGATATTTAATACTAAACAATGGATAAGATGGAAGTCAGAGAATGAGTAAAGAAGGTTCAGGCGTTCTGCATGTCCGACAATGTTGAGCTGCAACAGAATCCTGAAGCTTTCGGGGAAGATTTAGTCCAACACGAAACAATAAACTCACTTACTTTTCACTTCCACTGTATGCCCAGGATTCGTTCCGTTGAACATAGGTGGCAGCTCAGTATAGGGAAAGCTGCAAACCGATTTGCAACGAGGTCAGCACTCTTCCTTTAAAGCTGCCAGCTTTTATGATCACAATCCAAATGCTTCGCCATTTTTTATGTTCACAATCCAAATGCCTCCCCGATTTTTGTTTAGTATGTCGTCTATGCATAGGCATAGGGCTTAAAAATTTCGTCTGCCATGGACCAACTAGTTTGGGAGTATATTTTCTTTCTCACATAAACTAGTATCAGGTGGGAAGGGAAAAACTATTTGTTTTTTCACATAAACTATAGTGTTAGGTGGGAAGGGAAAAAATACTTCGGAATACTAAATTGAGCTTAGGTGTGAAGATAAAAACTACTCCATTAAATCATGCATTAAAGGAAAATTAAACTAAGAATAATGGTTACAATCTTTATATGAATTTTGTTTTCATAGTATCTTTGCTTTTATTTTTATTTTAAATGTTGTTTTCAATAGATGTTTTTAATTGCATCTAAAGGTGTTTTTTACAATCTAATAGGACAGAGATGTATAATTCCTTCCTTGCTCAATATGGAGTTGATATGTGGCATTCAAAAGAAATATTAATAGCAAAAAAATATTTCAATGCTAACCATAAATAAAATATTTCAATATCCACCTTTATTAAAATAACTGTATGATGATTACGATTGAGACCAATTGGTTTATTGGACCTTAAGAAGGTAATATATTACTTCAATTTCTTTAAAATCGTATTTCTATGCTCAAAAGCATTGAGAGAGTGTTCCAATATCACCATAGTTTTCATGGCTTAGGAGGTTCGGAAGGTCTGTAATGTGGCAAACATTTTTAAATTGGGATCTAATATGTGTGTACGCTGGAAATAAAGAGAAAGTATTTTTCATCTTCTACCACCTTAGTGTCACAAATATGACTAATTCTCTCATCCCATTGTATTTTGGGAGTTTCCCAATGCACGGAAGTGTTTTTCATCTTCTACCATCTTAGTGTCACAAAGGTGACTAATTCTCTCATCCCATGGTATTTTGAGAGTTTCAGAAAGCCAAGTTTCAAGATGTAGCTCATTAAAGTTTGTTCTTATTTTAGAAATGTTGATTTTCTTCTCCGCACTTTTCAAAAAGGTAATTTTGATCTCCTAAATTAGGGTTGACCACCTCCTTGTAGTATCTTAATTTCCTTTTATCCATTAATTATTCATCACACCTCATATTCTCCTTAAATTTAGAAGTGATAATGTTTGTAATATTATGGATGTTATGCATGACGATTTCTTCTTGTATTCCCCAATGATTTAACCAATATTTAACATCTTTATGCCATCCCCCACTGGTGGTTTTGGCTAGAGTTTGAAGCAATTTTGGGAGCATCTTCTCATCCATGTTGCTTATCTTGTTCTTGTATGTTAGGTATCTAATCATAGCAATGCTATCAATGGGGCAGAGGCTTGCTTCTATGAGGAAGATATGATAGTATGTATTGTCCTTAATTTTGAGAATACAAGTTATAAAATTATTTCCGATGTGTTCTCTCTTTCTCAGGATTCTCTAGATATAATGCAACCCCAAACTTCACATCAATATAAGATTACTAGAGCGACAAGAGTGTCAAACAGGATTTTCTTTGTATCCCAAAGACAAAGGTTTGTTGATTTACAATTGTTTTCGATTCCATAATAAGTTTTCAACCCTCCATTTATCATTTTTTCAACGCTATAGTTCCAATTGAGCTTGTGGTCGATATCAATTTCAATATACTTGTATTAAGTAACTTCCTCCAACCTATTGTTGATGCAGGTGGATATTGGTGGCCACCCACCTATTCTAACTGGCTCATCTTGATAGTTTTTAGTTCACCACGTTTCTATGTAATGATGACATTTCTTTGTTGTTGTTCTTGAGTCTGTACTTAAGGCTTAAAAGTACAGTGTCAAGGCATCCGAACGTATGATAAAGGTTGATAAAGGATTACACTAACCTTCGGTATTGGAGACTAATGAGGATTTATACGTTCTTGTTGTCTAGCTTCCAACTGTTCCTGGGTAGTAATATCTTGTTCAATGGCTGCCCATGAACATTCTAATTCCTCCCGGGTGTTAGCAGTTTTAAGGATTGTATCAAAGAGATTTAAAGCGATATGAGTTTGATTAGAGAGTCTCGGTCGAATATTAGGTTGAGTTGCTGCAGGGACAGTCATTTGAGGAACAGTACCAGTATGGAAACGATTTAAGGAGAGATTTTAACGCTGTTTCAAATTGGTCTTAAG